>MU782339.1:43269-93137 GCA_026770625.1 Nicotiana glauca | reverse complement strand
GGACGGTATCCCGGGAGATCCCCCTGCACTTTTATTTTGGGACTACGGGACGGTATCCCGGGAGATCCTTTGATAATGATATGAAAGTTAGACTATGGGACGGTATCCCGGGAGATCCATTGCACAATTGAGGAGAGGTCTACAGGACGGTGTCCTAGGAGACCCTCATTAGTATTTGAGATAGAGTTGTGTTTACCTAGTGTTTCTGCTTTATCCTGGTAATTATTATTGTTTCGTTGATTTGCCTTATTACATTGCTACTGTTATATTTTTGCCTCAGTAGGGCCCTGACCTTTCCTCATCACTACCCAACCGAGGTTAGGCTTGGCACTTACTGAGTACTGTTGTGGTGTACTCTTGCCCTTCCTGCGCATGTTTTTCATGTGCAGATCATACAGGTACCTCTACTCAGGCGCACTATCCTTAAGGCGAGGAGACATACGGAGACTTCGAGGTAAATCTGCAACGTCCGCAGACCAAAGAGTCTTCTTCCTTATTCTAGTTGTAAAGTTGTTATCCTATCATACTTTTGATGTAGTTATTCTGGAGATTTGAGTACCTATTGGAATTCTATTAGCCTGTGTTTCATGTGAGTTTCCGGGTTTTGGGATTTTGTTTGGATTTAGTGATATGGGTTGTATTATGCCAAGTGGCACTTATATACAATTTTCTTTTGATAGTAAAATTCTCAGTTGTTTGCTTCCGCAATTTAGTTTGTTTTTTTGCAAGTTGTATAAATTCCGCATTGTTAGGCTTACCTAGTTGTAAGGACTAGGTGCCATCACGACGTGTTCACGGAGGGTGAACTGGGGTCGTGACACCGCGCCCGCTACTGTAGCCGTCAAAGACCAGGGATGGGGTAGAGGCCGAGAATGCGCCCGTGGTGCAACGAGAGCACCTGCGCGAGCTACCGCCGAGGCACCACCAGCAGCTCCAGCCGGAGCCCAGGCACCTGGCATGCCTACTACTGCCACTACTACTCCAGCTCTCCAGGAGACTTTGGCTCAGTTCATGAGTATGTACACCACCTTGGCTCAGGCAGGGTTGTTTCCCCTTGCTACAGCCACATCCCAGGCCGGGGAAGAAGTACAGACTCCCGTCGTCCGCACTCCTGAGCAGCGAGTTCAAGTTGAGCGGGCTCCCGAGATTATTCCCGCACCGCCTGCAACGCCAGTTCAGCCCAAGGATGGATCAGCTGCTTCAGAGGACGAGCAGCGGAGACTTGAGAGGTTCAAAAAGTATGATCCCCCAATGTTTAGTAGATTAGCATCAGACGATGCCTCGGGATTTCTAGAGGAGTGTCATCGTATTCTTCGCACTATGGGCATAGTGGAGTCCAGCAGGGTTTCTTTCACTGTTTTTCAGCTTCGGGGAGCCACCTATGATTGATGGCGCACTTATGAGATAGACAGTCCAATCGAGGCTGCTTCACTGACTTGGACCCAATTCTCGGATATGTTTATGAGAGAGTTCGTCCCCTAGAGTCTTAGGGACGCATGGCGCGCAGAGTTTGAGCATTTGCGCCAGGGTGCTATGACCATTTTGGAGTATGCCATCCGTTATACTAGATTGGCCAGGCATGTACTGGCCTTGGTTGCTACAGTTTGGGAGAGAGTTCGCAGGTTCATTGAGGATCTTATTCCACCCATCAGATCTAGCATGAATCGAGAGTTGGAGATGGACATTCCTTATCAGCAGGTAGTGAGCATTGCTATGAGGATTGAGGGTATGCTTGCCAAGGAGCGAGGGGAGAGGGAGGCTAAGAGGTTTCAAGAGTCGGGTCACTACTCTAGTGCCCGTACCCCAGCAGCAGGTCATCATGGTAGGGGTTATATGGGTCGCCCTGTCCATTTAGCTCTTCCAGCAACCAGCAGTGCTCCAGCTTCGCTTATACCCCAGGAGCCTTACTATGCACCTCTAGTTTCTAGCGCACCTCCTACGCGGGGTACTTCCAGGGGTCAGTCCAGCAGACCTGTCCCTAGTTAGTCACAGCCACCGCATCCTCCCAGAGCTTGTTTCGAGTGTGGTGATACACGCCACATGGTTAAGGACTGCCCCAGACTTGGTAGTAATGCATCTTCACAGACTGCTCAGCCACAGCGTGCTCCTCAAAGTTCTCAGGCCATGATCAAAGCTCCAGTTGCTACCCTACTTGCCCAGCCGGCTAGGGGTGGGGGTATGGGAGATAGAGGTCACCCTCGAGAGAGGGGCCGGGCCACATATTATGCTATTCCTGCTCGTACTGAGGTTGTTGCCTCCAACTCTGTCATTACAGGTATTATACTAGTTTTTCATAGAGAGGCATCAGTTCTATTCAATTCGGGCTCTACTTATTCTTATGTGTCTTCTTACTTTGCTCCGTATTTGGGTGTGCCTCGGGATTCTTTGAGTGCCCCCATTTATGTTTCTACTCCTATGGGAATTCTCTTGTTATGGACCGCGTTTATCGATCATGTTTGTTACTATTCATGGTTTTGAGATCAGAGCGGATTTATTGTTACTCGGCATGGTTGATTTTGACATTATTTTAGGCATGGACTGGTTGTCGCCCCATTTTTCTATTCTTGATTGTCACTCCAAGACCGTGACGTTGGTTATGCCAGGTATTCCGCATATTGAGTGGAGTGGTACTTTAGATCACACTCCTAGTAGGGTTATCTCTTTTCTTAAAGCTCAGCGCATGGTTGAGAAGGGGTGTGCCGCGTATTTAGCTTATGTGAGAGATGTCAGTGCTGATACCCCTTCTATTGATTCGGTTCCAGTGGTACGGGATTATCCTGATGTGTTTCCAACTGATCTTCCGGGCATACCGCCTGATAGAGACATTGATTTTGGCATTGATATGTTGGCGGGAACTCAGTCCATTTCCATTCCTTCGTATCGTATGGCTCCTCCTGAGTTGAAGGAGTTGAAGGATTGGTTACAGGAATTGCTTGGTAAGGGTTTTAATCGACCCAGTGTTTCAATGTGGGGTGCTCCTATTTTGTTCGTGAAGAAGAATGATGGTTTTATGCGTATGTGTATTGATTCTCGCCAGCTGAACAAGGTTACAGTGAACAACCATTATCATTTGCCTCTTATTGATAATCTGTTTGACCAGCTTCAGGGCGCATATGTGTTTTCTAAGATGGACTTGCGCTCAGGTTACCATCAGTTGAAGATTCGGGAGCCAGATATCCCAAAGACTGCCTTCAGGACTTGGTATGGTCATTACGAGTTCCTTATTATGTCATTTGGGCTGACCAATGCCTTAAAAACTTTTATGCAATTGATGCACAGTGTGTTCAGGCCATATCTCGACTCGTTTGTTATTATTTTTATTGATGATATTCTGGTGTATTCCCGGAGTCGGGAAGATCATGAGCAGCACCTGAGGACTGTGCTTCAGACCCTGACAGAGAAGAAGTTATAGGCAAAGTTCTCAAAT
This sequence comes from Nicotiana glauca, assembly GCA_026770625.1. NCBI lineage: Eukaryota > Viridiplantae > Streptophyta > Magnoliopsida > Solanales > Solanaceae > Nicotiana > Nicotiana glauca. The sequence continues at coordinate 89,710 of MU782339.1, read as the reverse complement.
GCGAGTTTTGGTTAAGTTCCGTGGCATTCTTAGGTCACATGGTTTCGAGTGAGGGTATTCGGGTGGATTCAAAGAAGCTAGAGGCAGTGCAGAGTTGGCCTAGACCCTCCTCAACTACAGAGATTTGTAGTTTCCTTGGCTTGGTGGTCTAATGTCGTCGTTTTGTGGAGGGATTTTCATCGATTGTAGCCCCTATGACTAGATTGACCCAAAAGGTGCCGCATTTCAGTGGACAGAGGAATGTGAGGCGAGCTTTCAGAAGCTCAAGACAGCTTTGACTACATCCCCAATTTTGATGTTGCCTATCGGCTCGGGGTCTTATACTGTCTATTGTGACACCTCGAGAGTTGGCCTTTGAGCGGTGTTGATGCAGGACGGTAAGGTGATTGCCTATGCGTCTAGACAGTTGAAGATACATGAAAAGAATTACCCTGTCCACGACCTTGAGTTAGCTGCCATTGTTCATGCCTTGAAGATCTGGCGTCATTATTTGTACGGTGTGCCTTGTGAGATCTATACTGACTATCGGGGCTTGCAGCACTTGTTCAAGCAAAAGGATCTAAATATGCATCATAGGAGGTAGTTAGAGTTTCTGAAGGACTATGATATCACTATTCTGTATCACCCCGGGCAAGGCCAATGTGGTGGCGGATGCCTTAAGTCACCGGGCGGAGAGTTTGGGGAGTTTGGCATATTTACCAGCTTCAGGGAGTCCTATGGCGATGGATGTGCAGGCCTTAGCTAGCCAGTTCGTGAGATTGGATCTTTCGGAGCCTAGTCGGGTTCCAGCTTGTGTGGTTTGCCAGTCTTCCTTATTTGATCGTATTAGGGAGAAGCAGTATGGAAACCCTCATTTGCTTGTCTATAAGGACAAGGTTCAGCATGGAGACGCCAGAGATGTGACCATTGGAGATGATGGGGTATCGAGGATGCAGGGCCGGATTTGTGTGCCCAATGTTAATGGTCTTCGAGAGTTGATTCTAGCAGAGGCCCATAGTTTGCGGTATTCCATCCATACGGATATCGCGAAGATGTATCATTACTTGAGGCAGCACTATTGTTGGAAGAAAGATATAGTTGGTTATGTGTCTAGATGCCTCAACTGCCAGCAGGTGAAGTATGAGCACCAGCACCCGGGTGGGTTACTTCTGCAGATAGAGATTTTCGGAGTGGAAATGGGAGCACATCACCATGGACTATGTATCTGGACTCCCATAGACCTTGAAGAAGTTTGATGCCATTTGGGTCATTGTGGATCGGCTGACCAAGTCTGCTCATTTCATTCATGTGTGTACCACTTACTCATTGAAGCAATTGGCAGAGATTTATATCCGGGAGATCATCCGTCTGCATGGTATTCCAGTTTCTATCATTTTGGACAGAGGTACTTAGTTTACATCGCAGTTCTGGAGATCCGTGCAGTAGGATTTAGGCACTCGGGTGGAGTTGAGCACAATATTTCACCCCCAGGTGGACGGACAGTCCGAGAACACTATTCAAATTCTTGAGGATATGCTCAATGCATGTGTGATTGAGTTTGGAGGGTCTTGGGATCATTTCTTGCCATTGGCGGAGTTTGCTTACAACAACAGTTATCAGTCCAGCATTTAGATGGCGCCGTATGAGGCTTTATATGGTAGGAGGTGTAGATCTCTGGTGGGGTAGGTTTGAGCCGGGTGAGGCCAGGCTATTGGGCACAGAGTTGGTTCAGGATGTATTGGAGAAGGTTAAGATGATTCAGGATAGACTCGTACAACCCAGTTCATATAAAAGAGTTACGCGGACAGGAAGGTTCATGATGTTTCATATATGGTTGGTGAGCGGGTTCTGCTTCGGGTTTCGCCTATGAAAGGCGGCATGAGGTTTGGGGAAGAAAGTAAAGTTGATTTCGAGGTTTATTGGACCTTTTGAGATCTTGAGGCGAGTTGGGGAGGTTGCCTATGAGTTTGCCTTACCTCCAAGTTTGGCCGGAGTCCATCCGATATTTCATGTTTCGATGCTCCGAAGGAATCATAGTGATCCGTCGCACGTGTTGGATTTCAGCTCATTCCAGTTGGACCAAGAATCTATCCTATGTTGAGGAGCCAGTGGCTATATTGGACAGACATATCAGAAAGTTGAGGTCAAACGCCCCGAAAGAATGTTTAAGTGTAGGAGGATGTGACGACCCGGCCTGTCGTCTTAAGAATTAATGCCTCGATCCCCTATTAACTGCTTCCCCTAAGTTCATTTCTACTATTTTGATTTGCCGGGACATTCGGTGTTGGGTTTCGGAGAGTTTTGGGACACTTAGTCCCTAAATGAGAGCTTAAGTGTTGAAAAATGGTCTACAGTCAGAACAGTGTGAAGACAACCTCAAAATGGAAATTTGATGGTTCCGTTAGTTCCGTTAGGTGATTTCAGGGTTGGGAGCGTATTCGAAATGTATTTTGGAAGTCCTTAGCTCATTTAGGCTTGAAATGCCGAAGTTTGAATTTTTTAAGTTTCCGGTCTGATAGTGAGTTTTTTATCTGAGGGTCAGATTGGAATTCCGGAAGTTGCAGTAGCTCCGTCATGTCATTTGGGATGTGTGTGCAAAATTTCAGGTCATTCGGACGTGTTTTGGTTAGGTTTTTTATCGAAAGCGTGTTTTGATGAAATTTGTAGTTCTTAGGCTCAAATCCTTGTTTAATTTGAGTTTTTGGCATTGTTTTAGGTGGTTTAAGGATTGGTACAAGTTTGAATGGTGTTATGGGATATGTCCTTAGGTTTGGTTGCGGTCCCGAGGGCCTCGGGTGTGTTTCGGATGCTCAACGGAGCATTTTGGAGTTGTAAATATTGCAGAAAATCCCTCAGCAGTTGCAGGCCCCAGATCCTTCTTCGCGTTCGCGTAGCTTTGACTCACTTCTTATTCATATTCACAGCCCCTCTCACGCGTTCGCGTAGTGTAATCCTGGAGGGGGGCAGTTTTCCTTATACGCGTTCGCATACACTCCACGCGTTCGCGTAGCCTCGCCTTTTTCCCCATCGCGTTCGCAGACGCTGCTTTGCGTTTGCATAGAGCAACTCCTGGACCTTACATTTTTCCTTCATCGCATTCGCACACAGTGTCGTGTTCGCGTAGCTTCATGACCCCAGGCCTTCGCGTTCGCATTCTACCCATCGCGATCGCAAAGGGTAACTTTGGCATCTTCAAATTTTCTTCTTCGCGAACGCGATCTCACCTCCACATTCGTGATGCATTAAAGTGCTGGACAGTATTTAACATTTCAAAAATCGAGGGTTAGCCATTTTTATCAAAATACAAGCTTGAGGCTCGGATTTGGGAGCAATTTCGAGGGGTTTTCGAGGGCAACGATTGGGTAATGATTCTCTACTCCCTTATGCTTAAAACCCACTAATCTAATCACGAATTTATCTTTAAATTTCGGATTTTTGAATGAAAAATTGGTAAAACTTCATAGACCAAACTATTGGTTTTTGAGTGGGTGTTTGACCTCCAATTTGAGAGATTTTTATATGGCTAGACTCGTGAGAGTACGAGGGTTCTGGAAATGTGAAAATTATTCGATTTCGAGACGTTGGCCTGAGGGGCATTTTGGTTATTTTACCTAATTTCATGTCTTATCTTTGAATTTAATAGTAGAATTAGTTGCTTGAGATGTTATTTACGATATGTAATTGAATTGAATAGATTTGGACCATTTGGAGTCGGATACTCATGGCAAAAGTGTGATTTCGAGTTGAGATTGGAGCCAGTTCGAGGTAAGTGGCTTGTCTAACTTTGTGTGGGAAACTTTTCCCCTTAGGATTTGTTATTTGGTCTTTTTAATGCCTTGTACGCGAGGTGACGAGCGCGTACTTGAGCCAATTATTGAAAATTCGGTTTTTACTTAAGATATTGAGATTGAGTTTCTTTCATATTTGCTTTATTCTACTTGCAATTATAACCTGTCCTAGATTAGGAAAGCATGTTTAGTTGATTTAACTTGCCTAATTGCTCAAGTTGCCTTGACTATACTACGTGAAGCATGCTAGGCCAGTACTACTTGTTGCTTGTCTTTTGTATTTCATTTCTGTGTATCTTCTAGTTGTGATTGCGCATTTATATTGGGACTACGGATGTGGGATTCCGGTAGCTACCCTTTTTGTTTGTTTACTTTGGGACTATGGGTTCGATTCCCGGTAGATTCCCCTGCACTTTTACTTTGGGACTGCGGATTAGATTCCCGATAGATCCCCCTGCACTTTTACTTTGGGACTGCGGGTTAGATTCCCGATAGATCCCCCTACATATTGGTAGTTGGACTACGGGATGGTATCCCGGGAGATCCTTCGAATTTACATATGTGATGGACTACGGGATGGTATCCCGAAAGATCCACTGAACAGTTGATAAAAAGGACTACAGGACGATATCCTGGGGGAATCCTTATTGTTATCACTGGTATTGAGTTATATACATTCCCTGTTTACTTTGTTCTTTGTGTAGTTGTTATTGCCTTATTGACTTGTCGTATCTCCCTGTTGTGCTCATTATTACTGCCAGTTTTTCATACTGTTAATTTATTATTATATTTTACCTCAGTAGGGCCTTGACCTTCCTCGTCACTACCCAACCGAGGTTAGGATTGGCACTTACTGAGTACCTCTATGGTGTACTCGTGCCCCTGTTGCGCATGTTTTTCATGTGCATACCCAGGTTCCTCCACCTAGGCATACTATCATCGAGGCGGAGAAATCTAGCGGAGACTTCGAGGTATATTTCCCGCGTCCATAGACCAGGAGTCTCTACTCTATTCCAGCTTTAGTAGTTAGTTTATCTTTTCTTTCAGTTGTTTAGACATTGTGGAGTTAGAGCAGTGTTTTACGTTTCTATTAGCCTGTGGTACCTGTGAGTTTCTGGGTTTTGGGATGAGATTGTAGACTTCTGCATTCTGTTTTGAGTTGTATATGCCAAGTGGCACTTATATATATCGTTTCCTTCTAGATTTTCTTAGTTTAATTAAGTGATTTTACAAGTTACATTAATTTCCGCATTGTTAGGCTTACCTAGTTGTATGAACTAGGTGCCATCACGACATGTTCATGGAGGGTGAACTGGGGTCGTGACACTGGCGCCTTTGGGGACCCAAACTCGACCTATATTGGTTTTGGCATTTTTACGGAGGCTGGTGCTTCGAACTCAAGCGGTATGGACATGTTCACCTCAGCATCTTCAGAAGGCTGAATTTGGACTATAATTGGATTGAGAGTGACTGTTGGTTTCTTTGGGTTGTCACTTTCAGTGATCAAACCGGTTGATCTTTTGGGATCCCAATCGACTTCTATTTCAATCATGTGAACACCTCTACCCTTGTAGTTTGGTAGAGGGTTGTTGCGGACGTTCGGAGCAGTTTCCTTTGCATGCCACTACCCACTCTGATCCTATCAGTCCCAGAGGCAGTTGGGACTACTAATTCTAAAGGGAACGGATGTTGGCTTTTCAAAGTTTTAAAAGGACAAAAATCTAGTGTGACAAACAAAACACATAACAATTAAAAGGGGAAAACACATGACAGTTAAAGGCTCAAATAGGCCTCCACATTCAAAGAAAAAAATTGTTTAGCATGACTTATAGGTACTGGTTAGGGCTTTAATTAAACTTAAACGTTAAAGGGGTGGTTGATTTATCACCTATTTTCAGATAAGTCCAAATTAGGCCTGCCTGCTCGTTGTAATTATTAAAAACTGGTATATTTAGTTAATTACCTAATAGTTTGCCTAGGTGAGACCTATAGACATGATGTCTAACAAGATAAAGCATACTGATTTTAAGGAAGGATTACTTGTTTTTTAGAAATAAACCAATTCTGCGGATGTCAAACGACATTATTACTAAACGAGTCAGATTTAAACGATTGCTCCTATAGGCATGAATTCTAAGCATTACTGATTTTAAAACAGTTATGTAAATGCAGGAGTACTATAAGGATGGTATCTAGGATGCAGTTGGTTATTCTTTAACTTATAGATTGTTTGGCCTAATGACATATGCATATGCAGAAGTGCAGAAACTTATAGGCATGGCTTCTATATGCTAAAATGCAAAAACTTATAGGCATGGTCTCCAATGAAATGCGTAATTTATAGGCAGGATTTCTAACGCAGTAATGAAACAAACTATAGGCAGGATCTCTACAAACTATAGACAGGATTTCTATATGCAATAATGAAACAAACTATAGGTAGGGTATGGACAAACACACATAAAGCAAAGAATAAGAAAAATCAGAAAGATTTTTTTTTTCAAAAAATCCTTTCAGAAACCCTAAAATCGGAGAGAAACGATTTTGAAAAGTAACTTTTTGGGAAAACACTTTAGATGGCAATAAACGCATAGATACAGTATAGATGTAAGCAAATAACGGAGGAGAAACCCTAGAAATGAGAAAGGCTTGGAAACTGGTCTGATCTTGAGTCGGAAAGGTCAAGAATCAGGCTCATGAGTCTTGAATATGCCGGAGCATTGGCTGGAGGAGCCATGAAATCAAAGGTCTGAGAAGATCGGAGAGGAAATCGTCAAGGTCAGGCCTCGAAGCTTCGAACAACCATGGCTTACTGGTGAAGATAGGTGAGTACCAACTATCCATGGCCTAAGAAGCCATGGATTCCGGTGACCGACGATTAAAAAGGGGATAGGAGGAGGCTAGGGTTTCGGAGAGTTTTTGAGAGGATTTGAGAGGGTTTAGGATTCAAAGGCGGCGGGGCAGGTGAGAATGAGGGGTTAGGGTAGGTCTTTGGGGTTAAAAATGGTTAGGGGGATTTGTGGTTATTGATCAAAATGATTAACGATTTGGATTAATTAATGTGAACCAGGCGGGTTTTAAATATTGGGTTGGGGCCGGGTTAAAATTGGAATTGGGCTGATTTAATTGGGGTAGAACTGGGTCGATTTAAGGGCTACAATTGAAATGAAATGGGGCTATAATTGAAATGAACTGAGGCTAAATGTTAAATAGCCAGTTTTACCCCTTTTATTTATAAAAAATATTAAAATGATTTAAAAAATAAATTAAGAACACTAAACTAATAAATAATGTATAAATATTAATTTAAAAATGCTGGAACCAATTTTATAATTATAGAAATGCTATTAATCTTAAAATAGGCTAAAATTGCAATTATACTTTTAGCTTTTAAAATACCAAATAAATTCACAAAAATATATAAAAATGTGACGACTCGAAGGGTAATCACATGTTTTCTCTCTTTTTTGCACTTCCGAGGCCTTGAAAACCTCATTTTTAGTTGCTTCGATTTGCGTGCACCGTCTGGGCATGTAGCCAAAAAGCTAAAATATGAATTCTGTGTGAAAAATGATGAATTTTGATATTAATATGATTAAAGTTGACTTTGGTCAATATTTTGGGTAAACAGACCTGGACCCGTGATTGGACGGTCCCAGAGGGTCCGTAGAAAAATATGGGACTCGGGCGTACGCCCGGAATCGAAATCCGAGGTCCCGAGACCGAGAAATGAATTTTTAAAAGAAATTATTTTTCTGAAATTTATATGGAAATTTGAAATGAAAATGGATTAGAAGACGGTGGTATCGGGCTTGTATTTTGGTTCCGACGCCCGGTACAAGTCTTATATATGGTTTAAGCGCTTTCAGCGAAATTTGGTTGAAATCGGACGTCATTTAACGTGTTTCGAACCTAAATATCTAGAAATGAAAGTTTATGAAGTTTGAAGAAAAAGTGATGAGTTTGGTTTGATTCCTCGTTTATGATGTTATGTTGGCGATTTGATCACACAGTTAAGTTCGTAGGATGTTGTCGAGTTAGTGTGTATGATTGGTTAGGAGCCCCGAGGGCTGGGGAGTATTTTCAGAGGTGTTCGGGATGGTTTTGGACTTAGGATGATAGCAGATTTTCTGCAACTTTTGCACAGGCATTCCCTTCTTCGCGTTCGCGGCCTTCAGCTCGCGTTCGCGATGCTTCCCAGGTTCCCTTCTTCGCGTTCGCGTCACAACTCTCGCGATCGCGTAAGCCAATTTCAGGACCCCAAAAATTCATTCTTCGCGTTCACATTCCACAGTTCGCGAACGCATAACTTCACCAGTTTCCTCATCGCGTGCGCGTGGCTCTTCACGCTTTCGCGTATAACAATTCCTGGACCCCTCAGCTTTCCCCTTCATGTTCGCATTTCCCCAATAACGAACGCGATGCCCTGTCCAGTTGCCCATCATGAACGCGACCTTTCGCTCGCGAACGCGATCTTTCGCTCGCGAATGCGTAGGGCAAATTTGCCCAGTTATATTTTTAAGTTTTCAGAATCAAAACATACAGGTTTCACTCAAAATTCACACGAGCTCTCTTCTTCCCCAATCTCTAGGAGTCCATTGGAGCCCCCATTCTTCAAGACCACTTGGGATAGTAAATCCCCACTTATTTCCTTCATTTTTCTTCATTAATTAGTGAATTCCTAAGCTTAAATCCCATGGATTAGGGTGGAAATTGGGGGAAATGGGTAGAGTTAGGGTTTTTCAATTTTCTTTGAATTAGACCTTGCTCTGGGGTCGGATTGAAAACAAATTGTTGGGGGGGAATGGGTGATATGGAATTGGTTCGAACCTCGTGTTAGCGGGCCCGTGGGTGATTTTGGAATTTTGGGAAGAAAGCTTAGAAATCTATATTTAGGCATTGGGTTTGATTTGTTTAGCTATTATTGATATTATAAAGTCGTTATTTCATTGATTTGATTGAGTTGGAGCCGAGTTCGAAAGGGAAAGCGGTCGTTGTGGATTGATTTAGCCGTGGGAGTTGAGGTAAGTGTTTGATCTAACTTTGGCTTGAGGGAATAGGATTAGAGTATTGTTTGCTAATTGCTAATTGTTGAGTACGGTGTATAGGCATGGTGACGAGTATCTATACATTGGTGTCTAGCATGACCGTGAGTCCTTATTTGTGCTTATTCTAATTTTGTTGTGACTCTTCCTTGTGTAATTGATGACTTCTATATAATGTGAAGAGTATGAGAAAGAACTATGATTTGTCAAATCTTTGGAGCGTTGGCCCGAATGATAAAGTAATTATTGAGTAAGAAAGGAAAGAAAGAAAAAGAAATGTGATTATTCCCTTGTCGGGCTGTATTCGTATATTGTTGTTCCCTTGCCGGGATTTTACTTTTTACTTGTGTTTCCTTTGCCGGGACCTCTATTACTGTTTGTCTATCCCCTCGCCCCATTGGTTGTGATTGTTGCTTGAGTGAGGAAGAGTGATAAAGCACGAAGGTTGATGTCGTGCACGATTTGTGTTGAGGATATGTCAATGCACGAAGGAACATTCGGTGCCATGCTTTGATTATTAATGCACGAAGGAACATTCCGTGCCATGTTTTGATTATTAATGCACGAAGGAACATTCCGTGCCATGTTTTGATTATTAATGCACGAAGGAACATTCCGTGCCCTGATTTGATTGTTTTGGTGAGAACAAGGGTAAAAGCACGAAGGATGGTGCCATGCAAATTGTTGAAGTTCTACTCTCGTTGATATTGCAGTTGTACATTTTCACCCTTTTATTTGTTGGTTTTTGTTATCTGGATTGTTGCATCCCCTGTAGCATGCCCCCTCTTTCTTGGCTTGTTAAATTTCTGTATTCCCTTCTATTGCATATATATATATATAAATTGAACTGCACAGGTTGGTTTTGGTAGTCCTGTCTAGCCTTGTCACTACTTCACCGGGGTTAGGCCAAGCACTTACCAGCACATGGGGTCGGTTGTGATGATGATACACTCTGTGTATCTTTTTGCACAGATCACGAAGCCAGAGCAGCTTTTGGATAGCAGTAGGAGTTTTAGGATCTGACTTCAGTCCAGAGATCCCGAGGTAGCCTTGCTGGCGTCCGCATGGCCCAGAGTCTCTTCTATATTTACTTGAGTTTGTTATCCTTTGTACCGGAACAAACAGAATTGTGTTTTTATTCAGACATTGCATTTAGCATTCTCTAGACATTCGTGAGTTTGTGACTCCAGTTCTTGGGTAGAGGATTTTGTTAAACTTCCGCTTTTCTTCCAGTTAATTATATATTGAGACTTCCGCTTTATCATATTATGCATTCTTGTTATTAAATGATCGATAATTGCTAAAAAAAAAGTAAATTAAGTTGGCTTGCCTAACTCCTATTAGTAGGCGCCATCACGACTCCCGAGGGTGGGAAATCCAGGTCGTGATAAGTTGGTATCAGAGCACTAGGTTACATAGGTCTCACGACTCACGGACAAACTTAGTAGAGTATGAGGGATCGGTACGGAGACGTCTGTATTTATCCCCCAGATGCTACAGTGTTAGGAAAATTTCACTTTTGTTCTTTCTTATCGTGCGATTTTGTTTCTCAATACTGATTGTCTTTCTACTCTGTTCTTTCGCAGATGGCGAGAACATGTGCTTCCTCTTCTACCACGCAGCAGCCCAAGCCCCCAGCAGCAGCTCCTACGAGGGATAGAGGGCAAGGCCGAGGCCGGCTAGAGGCCGAGGCAGGGGCAGAGCTCAGCCCCGAGCAGCAGCCCCAGAGGTGGAGCCTCATGTTGATTATGACGAGGAGGTTCCAGCCCCAGCAGCTCCGGTGGGGCCAGCTCAGGTCCCAGAGGGGTTTATAGCCACCCCAGATCTTCAGGACGCTTTGGTCAGGTTGGTAGGCTTTATAGAGAGCGTCTCTCGAGCGTTTTGCTTCTAGTAGCACCAGCCACTTCTCAGGCTGGAGGAGGAGTTCAGACTCATGCTACACGTACTCCGGACCAGGTAGCTCCCCAGGCTCAGGTTCCAGTGGTTCAGCCAGCTGTGGCAGTTCAGCCGGGTATTGTGACTCAGACCGGCGATAGAACGGCTATGTCCACAGATGCTTTGTGGAGGCTGGATAGGTTTACCAAGCTCTTCACCACCACATTCAGCGGTGCTTCTTCAGAGGACCCCCAGGATTTCTTATATAGCTTCCATGAGGTTCTTCGGACTATGGGTATTATGGAGACCAATGGGGTCGACTTTGCCACATTTCGTCGATCTGGATCCGCCAAGACTTGGTGGAGGGACTATTGTTTAGCCAGGCCAGCAGGGTTGCCATCTCCGACTTGGGACCAGTTTGCAGAGTTATATTTGGAGAAGTTTCTCCCAGTTACTCAGCGAGTGGCTCTTCGCAGGCAGTTTGAGCGCCTCCCGCAGGGCTCTATGACAGTCACTCAGTATGAAACCCGGTTCATTGATCTGGCACGCCATGCTACTGTTATACTCCCCACCGAGAGAGAGAGAGAGAGAGAGAGGGTGCGGAGGTTTTTTGATGGATTGATTCGGCTGATCCATCTCCAGATGGCTATGGGAGCTGGGAGTGAGATTTCTTTTCAGTAGGCGGCCAATGCGGCCCGTAGAGTTGAGATGACTCTTGCATGGGGAGGTGGTCATGGGTCAGATAAAAGACCTCGTCATACGGGTAGGTTCAGTAGTACCTCGTATGGAGGTAGAGATTCTTATGGTAGAGGCCATCCTCCGAGGCCCTTTCAGTTAGCTTTTCAGGTTTCTCATGGTACTTCAGATGGTTGTGGTTCTTAATTGCATTATTCTGACCAGCAGCTTTACAGTTCCCCATCAGCACCCATCAGTGCCCCACCACTTTAGAGTTTTTGGGGTGGACATTCAGGTTGCCAAGGTCATCAGTCTCAGCAGCTGAGGGCTTGTTACGGTTGTGGTGACCCGAGTCACATTGTTAGATTTTTCCCTTGAGCTTCGGGTAGTTCCCAGCAGCAATGTCCTCGCCCCATGATTCAGGCACCAGGTGATCCACAGGCCGCCCAGCAAGCTAGAGGCGGGGGTAGAGGTCATAGAGGTAGAGGTGGGGATTATAGAGGTGGAGCTCGAACCGCCAGAGGTAGAGGCCAGCCAGCAGCCGATCGTCCCAGAGATATGGTTCAGGGAGGTGGGGCCCAGCCCCAGTGTTATGCTCTTCCATCCAGGCCAGAGGCTGAGTCTTCAGATGCAGTTATTACAGGTATTATTCTGGTCTGTGATAGGGATGCTTCAATGCTAATTGACCCTGGGTCTACGTATACGTATGTGTCATCCTATTTTGAACCATACTTGGTCATGCCTAGTGATGCTTTGGGTATTCCTGTTTATGTATCTACACCGGTGGGTGATTCTATAGTGTTCGACTGAGTGCATCGTTCATGTGTGGTAGTGTTTGAGTGTCTTGAGACCCGTGTTGATTTATTGCTCTTAGACATGGTATATTTCGACGTTATATTAGGGATGGATTGGTTGTCCTCGTATCATGCTATCTTGGATTGTCACGCCAAGACCGTGACCTTGGCTTTAACAGATTTGCCCCGTTTGGAGTGGAGATGGACCCCAGGGCATACCACCCACAGTGTTATTTCATATGTGAAGGCTCGACGCATGGTCGAGAAGGGGTGTTTAGCTTATCTGGCGTATGTCCACGATTCCAGCGCAGAGGTCTCTTCTATTGATTATGCTCCTATTGTTAGGAAGTTACCCGAGGTTTTCCCTTCAGACCTGTCGGGTATGCCACTCGATACGGATATTGATTTATGTATTGATCTGGCTCCGGGCACGCAGCCCATTTCTATCCCGCCGTATCGCATGGCCCCGCCAGAGTTGAAGGAGTTAAAGGACCAGTTGCAGGATTTGCTAGAGAAGGATTTTATCGGACCTAGTGTTTCTCTTTGGGGTGTGCCGGTGTTATTTGTGAAGAAAAAGGATGGTTCGATGAGGATGTGCATTGATTACCAGCAATTGAACAAAGTGACGGTTAATAACAAGTATCCACTACCGAGGATTGATCATTTGTTCGACCAGCTTAAGGGTGCAAGGGTGTTTTCAAAGATAGATTTGAGATCTATCTACCATCAGCTGAGGATTAGGGAATCCAATGTCCCTAAGACAGCATTCCGCACTCGGTATGGGCATTATAAGTTTTTGGTCATGTCATTTGGGTTGACCAATGCCCCAACAACATTTATGGAGTTGATGAACCGAGTGTTCAGGCCTTATTTAGACTTGTTCGTGATAGTTTTCATTGATGATATTCTGATATACTCCCGCAGCTAGGAGGAGCACAAGCAGCACCTCAGAGCGGTTCTTCAGACTCTGAAGGATAGTCAGTTATAAGCTAAGTTCTCGAAGTGTTAGTTCTGGTTGAGTTCGGTTATATTCCTGGGTCACGTTGTATCAGTAGAGGGTCTTCAGGTGGACCTGAAGAAGATTGAGGCAGTCAAGAACTGGCCTCGACCAGCATCAGTTACAGAGATTCAGAGTATCTTGGGGTTAGCAGTCTACTATCGCCGGTTCGTGGAGGGGTTTTCATCCATTGCAGCCCCGATGACCAGATTGACCAAGGAGGGTGCCCAGTTCAGATGGTCGGATGAGTGTGACGTGAGCTTTCAGAAGCTCAAGACAGCTCTGACCACGACACTTGTATTGGTTTTGCCCACAGGTTCAGGGCCTTATATATTATTGTGATGCTTCCCGTATTGGGCTTGGTGCAGTATTGATGCAGGATGGCAGAGTCATTGCCTATGCTTCGAGGCAGTTGAAGATCCACGAGAAGAATTATCCGGTTCATGATCTAGAGTTGGCAGCCATTGTTCATACTTTGAAGATTTGGAGGCATTACCTATATGGTGTGACGTGTGAGGTGTACACTGATCACAGGAGTCTTTAATACTTGTTCAAGCAGAAGGAGTTGAATTTGAGGCAGAGGAGGTGGTTGGAGTTATTGAAAGATTATGATGTTACTATTTTGTATCACCCGGGGAAAGCCAATGTGGTGGCCGATGCATTGAGTAGGAAGTCCGCAAGTATGGGTAGTCTTGCTTATATTCCGGTCAGCCAGAGACCACTTGCTTTGGATGTTTAGTCCTTGGCCAATCGATTTGTGAGGTTGGATATTTCTGAGCCTAGCAGGGTGTTAGCTTGCACGGTTGCTCGCTCTTCATTATTGGAGCATATCCGTGATCAGCAGTTTGATGACCCCCATTTGTGTGTCCTAAGAGACACGGTGCAGCGTGGAGGTTCCACAAAGGTGACCTTAGATAGCAATGGTGTTTTGAGATTGCAGGGGTGAGTTTGTGTGCCCAATGTCGATGGGATTCGAGAGTTGATCTTAGCGGAGGCCCATAGTTCCCGGTATTTAATTTACCCAGGCGCCGCGAAGATGTATCAGGACTTGCGGCAGCATTATTGGTTGAGAAGGATGAAGAAGGATATTGTTGCGTATGTGGCTCATTGTTTGAACTGTCAGCAGGTTAAGTACGAGCATCAGAGGCCTGGTGGACTGTTTCAGAGGATTGAGATTCCCGAGTGGAAGTGGGAGAGGATTACGATGGATTTCGTTATCGAACTTCTGTTGACTCGGACGAAGTTCGATGCGATATGGGTTATTGTTGATAGACTGACCAAGTCAGCACATTTCATTTCTATAGCAGTCTCCTATTCATCCGAGAGTTTTGCTGAGATTTATATCCGGGAGATTGTTCGCCTTCATAGTGTGCCGGTATCTATCATTTCGGACCGAGGTACGCAGTTTACCACATTTTTTTGGGGTGCAGTTCAGCGGGAGTTGGGCACACGGGTTGAGTTGAGCATAGCGTTTCATCCTCAGACGGACGGTCAGTCCGAGCGGACTATTCAGATTTTGGAGGATATGCTCCGAGCTTGTGTTATCGACTTTGGAGGTTCGTGGGATCAGTTCTTGCCTTTAGCGGAGTTTGCCTACAACAACAGCTACCAGTCCAGTATTTAGATGGCTCCGTATGAGGCGTTGAATGGTAGGCGATGTCGGTCTCCAGTTGGATGGTTTGAGCCGGGAGAGGCTCGGTTATTGGGTACAGATTTAGTTCAGGAGGCCTTAGATAAGGTCAAGATCATTTAGGAAAGGCTTTGTTCGACTCAGTCGCGGCAAAAGAGTTATGCATATCGTAAGGCTCGAGATGTAGCTTTCATTGTTGGTGAGCGAGTATTGCTCCGAGTGTCTCCTATGAAGGGCGTGATGAGACTTGGGAAGAAGGGCGGGCTTAGCCCTAGGTTCATTGGTCCGTTTGAGATTCTCGATCGTGTGGGAGAGGTGGCTTATAGACTTGTCTTGCCGCCTAGCTTGTCAGACGTGCATCCAGTGTTTCATGTGTCCATGCTTCGGAGGTATCACGGCGATCCAGCCCACGTGTTAGATTTCAGCACTATCCAGTTGGACAAGGATTTGTTTTATGAGGAGGAGCCAGTAGCTATTCTAGACCGGCAGGTTTGACAGTTGAGGTCGAAGAGTTTTCCTTCGGTGCGTGTTCATTGGAGAGGTCATCCTCCTGAGGTATCGACCTGGGAGTCCGAGTCTGATATGCGGAGCCGTTATCCTCATCTTTTTCCCGACTCAAGTACTTCTTTCTTTTGTCCGTTCGAGGACGGACGGTTGTTTTAGAGGTGAAGAATGTGACGACACAAAGGGTCATCACCTGTTTTCTCTCTTTTTTGCACTTTCGAGGCCTTGAAAACCTTATTTTTAGTCGCCTTGATTTGCGTACATAGTCCGGGCGCGTAGTCGGAAAGCTTAAATATGAATTTTGTGTGAAAAATAATGAATTTTGATATTAATATGATTAAAGTTGACTTTGGTCAACATTTTGGATAAACGGACTCGAACCCGTGATTGGACAGTACCGGAGGGTCCGTAGAAAAATATGGGACTCAGGCGTATGGCCGGAATCAAAATCCGAGGTCCCGAGCCCGAGAAATGAATTTTTAAAAGAAATTGTTTTTTTCTGAAATTTATATGAAAATTTGAAATGAAAATGGATTAGAAGACTGTGGTATCGGGCTCGTATTTTGGTTCTGATACCCGGTACAAGTCTTATATATGGTTTAAGCGCTTTCTATGAAATTTGGTTGAAATCGGACGTCATTTGACGTGTTTCGAACCTAAATATCTAGAAATGAAAGTTTATGAAGTTTGAAGAAAAAGTGATGATTTTGAGGTTTGATTCCTCGTTTATGATGTTATTTTGGCGATTTGATTGCACGGTTAAGTTCGTTGGAAGTTGTCGAGTTAGTGTGTGTGATTGGTTAGGAGCCCCGAGGGCTCGGGAGTGTTTTCGGAGGTGTTCGGGATGGTTTTGGACTTAGGATGATAGAAGATTTTTTGCAATTTTGGCACAGCCATTCCCTTCTTCGCGTTCGCAGCCTTCAGCTCCCGTTCACGATGCTTCCCAGGTTCCCTTCTTCGTGTTCGCGTCACAAATATCGCGATCGCGTAAGCCAATTTCAGGACCCCAGAAATTCCTTCTTCGCGTTCGCATTCGCATTCCACAGTTCGCGAACGCGTAACTTCACCAGTTTCCTTATCACGTTCATGTGACTCTTCACGCGTTTACGTATAACAATTCCTGGACCCCTCAGCTTTCCCCTTCGCGTTCGCGTTTCCCCAATCGCGAACGCGATGCCCTATCCAGTTGCTCATCGTGAACGCGATCTCTCGCTCGCGAACGCGTAGGGCAAATTTGCCCAGTTATATTTTTAAGTTTTCAGAATCAAAACATACGGGTTTCACTCAAAATTCACACGAGCTCTCTTCTTCCCCAAGCTCTAGGAGTCCATTGGAGCCCCCATTCTTCAAGACCATTTGGGTTAGTAAATCCCCACTTATTTCCTTCATTTTTTTTCATTAATTAGTGAACTCCTAAGCTTAAATCCCATGGATTAGGGTGGAAATTGGGGGAAATGGATAGATTATGGCTTTTCAATTTTCTTTGAATTAGACCTCGCTCTAGGGTCGGATTGAAAACAAATTGTATGTTCGGGCTCGTGGGGGAATGGGTGATATGGAATTGGTTCGAACCTTGTGTTAGCGGGCCCGGGGGCGATTTTGGAATTTTGGGAAGAAAGCTTAGAAATCTATATTTAGGCATTGGGTTTGATTTGTTTAGCTATTATTGATATTATAAAGTCGTTATTTCATAGATTTGATTGAGTTGGAGCCGAATTCGAGAGGGAAAGCGGTCGTTGTGGATTGATGTAGTCGTGGGATTGAGGTAAGTGTTTGATCTAACTTTGACTTGAGGGAATAGGATTAGATTATTGTTTGCTAATTGCTAATTGTTGAGTACGGTGTATAGGCATGGTGACGAGTATCTATATACTGGTGTCTAGCATGACCGTGAGTCTTTATTTGTGCTTATTCTAATTTTGTTGTGACTCTTCCTTGTGTAATTGATGGCTTCTATATAATGTAAAGAGTATGAGAACGAACTATGATTTGTGAAATCTTTGGAGCGTTGGCTCGAATGATAAAGTAATTATTGAGTAAGAAAGGAAAGAAATAAAAAGAAATGTGATTATTCCCTTGCCGGGATGTATTCATATATTGTTGTTCCCTTGCCGGAATTTAACTGTTTACTTGTGTCTCCCTTGCCGGGACCTCTATTACTATTTGTCTATCCCCTCGCCCCATCGGTTGTGATTGTTGCTTGGGTGAGGAAGAGTTATAAAGTACGAAGGTTGATGCCGTGCACGATTTGTGTTGAGGATATGTTAATGCACGAAGGAACATTCCGTGCCATGCTTTGATTATTAATGCACGAAGGAACATTCCGTGCCATGTTTTGATTATTAATGCGCGAAGGAACATTCTGTGCCATGTTTTGATTATTAATGCACGAAGGAACATTCCGTGACATGTTTTGATTATTAATGCACGAAGGAACATTCTGTGCCCTGATTTGATTGTTTTGGTGAGAACGAGGGTAAAAGCACGAAGGATGGTACCGTGCAAATTGTTGAATTTCTACTCTCGTTGATATTGCAGTTGTACATTTTCACCCTCTTATTTGTTGGTTTTTTTTATCCAGATTGTTGCATCCCCTGTAGCATGCCCCCTCCCTCTTGGCTTGTTAAATTTCTGTATTTCTTGCACAGGTTGGTTTTGGTAGTCCTGTCTAGCCTCGTCACTACTTCGCCGGGGTTAGGCCAGGCACTTACCAGCACATGGGGTCGGTTGTGTTGATGCTACACTCTGTGTATCTTTTTGCACAGATCACGAAGTCGGAACAGCTTTTGGATAGCAGTAGAAGTTTTAGGAGCTGACTTCAGTCTAGAGATCCCGAGGTAGCCTTGCTTGCATCCGCATGGCCCGGAGTCTCTTCTATCTCTACTTTAGTTTGTTATCCTTTGTACCGGAACAAACATAATTGTGTTTTTATTCAGACATTGTATTTAGCATTCTCTAGACGTTCGTGAGTTTATGACTCCAGTTCTTGGGCAGAGGATTTTGTTAAACTTCCGCATTTCTTCCAGTTAATTATATACTGAGACTTCCGCTTTATCATATTATGCATTGTTGTTATTAAATGATCGATAATTGCTAAAAGAAATAAATTAAGTTGGCTTGCCTAGCTCCTATTAGTAGGCGCCATCACGACTCCCGAGGGTGGAAAATCCGGGTTGTGACAAGAAATCACCTTAACTATATTTTGGTATAAATATGAGAATAAAATAAATTATTCACCAATATTGAGAGTTTTAGGAATAATTACTGATTTTTGTACTGCTAAAATGGACAATAAATTGATTAAAAAAATCTTTTTAAAAAATTAGAAAAAATACGAAAACACTTAGCTATGCTTATATATGCATATATATGATATTTTAAAAGTATTTTGTATACGAAAATTAAATAGGGAAAAATTGTGTATCAACATCTTTTTCCACTTGGTTTCTCTTGTTCCTAATGCCAGGTCAATGGGAAGAATTGAAGGTTTTAATGCAGAAACGTGAGTTCATTGAATACTTGATGAAACTGCATATCACTAGGATTTTTGTTCTTAAATGTGGAAGAACTGTTATTTCGTTTCTCTGCCGTTGGGGCTAGATATTTCATATGTGCTCAAATTTAGAATTCTTAAACTTGTGATGCAAAAGTAGTTACACGGCCTCCTGACCTTAAAACATTTCTAACTTTCTTTCACACTATGTATTAGACATTTAAGCACTACTTAGTGAATTTTATTTTTTTATTTATGTTTAATAAACTATCGTAGCTATGGGTACGATTCTCGTGACATAGTTACGATGCCTAATTTCCAAAATTTGAGGGTGCATTTCATGTAAGCCAATTATAAAAACTTTGAATAATAAAATCTTTTGAAATAATTTGGGGCATGTCGTGCCAAACAAAAATCTCAATTGCATGACCCTTATTTAATTAATCTTATTTATACTTATAAATTGAGGCATGCCATTTAGTGAATTTTCATGGCCATCGCAAAGTTGCAAATGCGTGGTTGCTTTAGGCGCGTTATTTTAATAACTTACTTTCCTAAACTCGGGTGCGCATTTATGTGACCCAAATCCAAATCTCAACGTTAGATAAAATATGTTGCGGACTGCGGGTGCATTGATGTGATGTGGTTCAAGATATATTTTTAATAATGTTGCAATTTTTCTTAAAAAATAATAAAATAAAGCGGTTAAAGTTTAAAATTGTATCATAGGTTAGAACATGTATTAAAATCAGATAATGAGCCAATTATAATAGTTTAAGTGACCGTGCTAGAACCAAAGAATCCGGGGGTGCCTAACACCTTCCCTCGGGTTAACATAATTCCTTATTCAGAATTTCTGGTTCGTAGACTTCACAAGGAAAGTCGAAATTTTCTCGATTTGGGATTTAAAATAAATCGGTGACTTGGGATACCAAATAAACTATCCCAAGTGGCGACTCTGATAAATAAATAATTCAATTTTGAATAATGTCACTTAAATTGAAAAAACTCTCTTATATACTATCCTTCGGGGTGGTGTATAAAAAAGGAGGTGTGACAAACATCCTCCTTAGAACCCTTGCTTCTTCCTCTGCCTCCAATGTTCCCCCTTCCAATGCTTCTTAGAGTTGTTCCCTTCCTGGTATCAAGTTCAAAGTGCATGTTATTTGTTTTGGTTTCCATGTGTTTAGATATCTTTTAATGGCTCGTACCTTTTTGTTGTTTTATTTTGTGGGTGATTATGTAACATCTAGAACTGCTCCATATTTATTTTCAAAAATTAATGAATATCCCGTCCTTTTGTTGTGTATGCCTCGCTTTTCTACTTTGTCTTTAGTCATGTTTGTGTGCACACATATGTCATAAGTTAACCAAGGTAGACTTCTTTTTGCTTATTACTTGCTACTGATATTTTATGATGCCAAAAAGGGGGGAAATAATTGAGGGGGAACAGGTTCAGGGGAATACAGGAAATACATATGATATTCTGGTTCTCGATGGGAACTTCAATTATAAGTTTGTCATCATCAAAAAGGGGAAAATTGATAGGTTATGCATCATGTTATGTTTTTATGATCTAACAAACTTAATATTAAGAACCGGATAAGGAACATGTTCCACATCCTCAAGCACTCAAGAACAACAAGTCTCAAGTCAGTGACATATATAAACATTTTAGAGTCAAAGAAATAATAGAGGGAACATATGGACATCAGTTCCCTTGCTGACTGTACCAGTCAACTCCCACAACTGTAAAGTCGTTACAACTGTTTCTTTACATACACACAACAGTACAAACAGTGTAGCCGTCACTTTATGGGGAATCCCTTGTACCTAACATGCTTGCATCATTCAAGTGATGTCACCTATGTAATATTATCATGAAGTAAAGGCAAAACATCACACTTACACATTCCAGAATTGATCGAGCTTTCTCTCAAGTGTGTTGCAATCTTGGAAGTAAATCTCAAGGGCATCAAGAACAAAGAACAACATAATGAATGACCAGTTTCCTACATTAAGTCATCACATGTCCTTAGTTTTGTTGTACCTTTATTAAAGTACGTTACTTGTAGTTCCTACTTAGCTTAGTCAGAAACATTGTGTAGGAAACTTTTGTAAAATCATAAACCTTTTGTTTGTGTCTTGGCTAGAGTTAGTCGTGTTGTAAGCTTTGTAATAGAGTTATTACAAAGGGGCTTGTGATAGAGTTGTTACAAGTTAGTAATGGATTAATAGGTTAATTCCTAGATTACAATAGGTTGTAATCTGATGTTTGTTCAGTAGTGAAGTTGAAATCCTTCGAGGGTAGGTCATTGTTTTTAATCCCGTGAGCTGTAAGTTTTCCAAGTAAAACTCTATTGTGTCATTTACTTACTGATATGTGTGTAATTTAGTAGGAACTAAAAGAGACCCTTATTCTCTATATAGTTTGATGGACCGGTAGTTTCTATCATTTTAAAACTTTACTCGATAAAAAATAATTATATCATCGACCTCTGCGAAAATAGCAGAGAGAATACAACATTCACTTTATGTTTCTTAAAACAGATACTACATAATAAACAAATATAAAAATAGCTTTCAAGACAAGAGGGGTTGCTCTGATGGTAAGCAACATCCACTTTCAACCAAGAGGTTATGAGTTCGAGTCTCCCCAAGAGCAAGGTGGGAAGTTCTTGGAGGGAAGGATGTCGGGGGTCTATTTGGAAACAACCTCTCTACCCCAGGGTAGGGGTGTTGTGTTGTTGTTGTAAAAACAACTTTCAAAATAAGAGGATTAATTTAATCTAGTTGAGAATTCAAACATACTTGTTACTACGTTAATAAAAAGTTAAGAAAAACAGATCTTTTTATACTAGTAAAGCAGTTCAACATTTGTAAAATCCAAATATTTTTTGTTAAATCGCAGCTTCTCTTAACAATGATATTAAATTTTAACATATCTACTATTTCAAAATATTTTTCAGATGAACCTCACTTCCAACTACTGCAATATCAGACATCATTATTAAAACTCGCTATGCAGATTTTTAGGTATTATTTATATTAAGAGAAATTATACCATGTAACTCTTAAAGTTAGTTTACTAATATCAGATAAATAACACCTTCTACTTTCATTTAAATAACATACTGGCCTCAATTTGCCTCGAAGCTTCAAAGGAATATGCGTCAATAGCTTCATTTTTTTTCGAATTGTTGCATAAGAATAATTAATTATGTGTGTCATGTACTTTAGTCCAGATACCCAAATGTTGCACTTACATAACAAATTGCTACATATATCTAGCAGTTAATTACATAAATCAGGGCTTTAGGTTCCAAATTACTATATAGGATTGTTAGTTATTTTTGGATGTTGTTGCTTGAATTCGCGTATACTAATTATCCTACTGCGGTGAGAATGATGCACTATGCTTATTGTTTTAAACTTTGAACCTAATTAAAGCTAAAATAACCAAGGAAATATAAAAACTGATCCAAGGTTGGTAATATAATTAACCTGTACTAACTTTGTTCTTTTTTTGTAACCCGCTGAATGATCAGTTACTAATAAAATGGGTAATGCATTGGAAGGGAAAAAAAGAAATGGATTAGAAAAAGTGGACCTAATAATATTATTTTCTAGGAGATCGTGGAAGGGTAAAACTTTTTTTTTGGGGTTAAAATGAATATTGTATTTATACTAGTTAAACAAAAGGAACTACAATTGGACATTACTGGGGTATCTCAAGGACCCCACTGTTGCAATATTTTACACAATTGTATTTAAGTTACAACCCACAAAAGATCTAGTTAGTTCACTTCCTAGGATGTCTGCAAGAAATACATCGTTGCAAATATCGGAGAACTGGTAATGTCAAAGACTTGTTCAAAAACATCTCCTTTGCTGCTTCCTTGGCATCTCCTTTGCTGCTTCTTTGGCCAACGCATCAGCTACTCTGTTCTGCTCCCGGTAGATATGCCTCACTACCACGATTCCCATCCTTTGGATGATTGATCTACATTCACAAATTAAAGTGTCAAAAATCATATTTCCATTCAAGAGCATATTGATTGTTTCCGCTGAATCAATGTTTATTTCCAGTGGAACTTGATTATTTTTCTCCGCTAGTTGTAAACCTCGAATGAGGGCCTGAACTTCTACCTTTGTATTTGATGTTTGGGGTATATTGTCCATGTATCCCAATATCCAGTCTCCATTGTGGTTTCTGAATATTCCCCCTGATCCTTTTATTCCTGGGTTCCCCTTTGCTGCTATATCTGTATTCAGTTTGAAGGAATCTATGGATGGGGGTTCCCATTTTAGCATGATCTAGTGAGTTACCTTTGTTGAGTCATTTTTGTAAGCATACGGTACTCTAATTCCTTTGAGATAGTGTTACCGGCATTAATATGTTCCTTTTTGTTATTGAAAATATTATTGTCTCTTGTTAGCCAGATGTGCCAAAGACAAAAGGGAATGAGGTTGTCCCAACAAATGCAGTTATTGTAAGGGACAATTTTGAGAGAGTTCCATTTGATTTCCACATGTGGCTATTAAAGACTGGGTGATTTGAGCTAGTTCCTAAGGATTTGGATAGAATGTTATTCCAAAAGTGGATAGCATTGGGACATTCAAAGAAAATGTAGGCAATGTCTTCCTGGTCATTGTTACAATAGTGACATTGAGGGACACAGTTAATTCCAATAGAATGGAGGAAGCTCCTAGTTGGGAGTCTTTTATGGATTAGGAGCCAGATGAAGTATTTGATTTTGTTGGGGGCTTGAAGCTTCCAGATTCATTTGAAGGGTGCTTTTTCCCCATAAGGGAGACTTGTTATAGTTCTGCTTGGGAAGAAGTAAACAGAGCTATTGGAGAACTGGCCATTAGGAGTCAAATCCCATATAAGATTATCATCCTTAGTTATATCACTGGGAATGAATACAAAGTCTGGTAGGTTCAGAATACTTGGGGGGATGCTAATGGACAAGGTTGAGGTATCCTAATTACCCAGGTCGTGGATTGAATTAACCTTGGCTTGAAGGTCATTTTGAGTTAAAGGGCCTTCTATCATTTGTCTGATTGCTGGCTGATTAGGGATCCAAGTGTCGTTCATGAAACAGACCTTATTTCTTCTGTTGACTACCCATCTGCTTGCTTTGCTGAAAATCTCCCAACCCTTTAGAATGCTCTTCCAGGTTGGGGATTTTGGGTGTTTAGGGTGTCTAAATGCATTAACTGGTCTATACATGTTACAATGTTTGTGAATAAGCACTCTAGCCCATAGACTATTGGTATTCTTATAAGCTCTCAATGCCAGATTTGTGAGAGAAGCTTTATTCTTGATACTAGCCTTTTGGATCCCTAGCCCTCCCTCAGCCTTGGTCTTTGTGACTACATCCCACTTAATCAGATACAACTTTTTCCTTTCAGGGGTGGTGCCCCAAAGGAAATTTCTTTGAATTCTATCAATTTGATTGGTGACTTTTATGGGTAGATTTATGTATTGCATAACATGACTTGGGATGTTGTTCAAAGAGGTCTTAGACAGTACTGTTCTCCCAGCTATGTTGAGGCATTTAGTACCAACCAAATTGGATTGCATGTTGTCAATGATGAATTGGAAGTCTGTAGCTGATTGTTTTTTATGGAGAATGGGGAAACCCATGTATTTTCCAAAGGATGTTGTGTGCCTGATAGACAAATAGTTGGTGAGGTGTTGAAGGGTATCTTGAGTGGTGTTTGAAGAAAAAAAGACTCTTGATTTGGTTAGATTGATTTTTTGTCCTGACTGTTCATCGAAGTTTTGCAATATTGAAAGAATGGTATTGCAGTTCCTGTCATTGGCTTTGGCAAAGAGGGTGAGGTCCTCTGCAAATAACATGTGTGATATTTTTTGTCCAGACCTACTTATACTTATGGGGTACCATTAGTTCTGAAGTACTGCCTTGTCAATGGATCTAGATAGTCTTTCCATACACATAATGAATAGGAAGGGAGACATATGGTCTCCTTGTTAATGCCTCTTGAGGGATTGAAAGACTCATACAGATGCATGACATGATGAGTTTGGATAAGCCCCGAGGGAAGTTGAAGGCATCAAGAGTGTCTCTAATAAAAGATCATTCCAGCCTATCAAAGGCCTTTTCTAGGTCTATTTTTAGGATCATGTTGCCACTCTTCCCCTTCATTTTCCTGAAGTGAGTGATGTATTCCTAGACAATGATGGCATTGTTATAAGCATTTCTATTAGATAGGAAGCTTGCTTGGCTTGGCCCAATGATGTGGGGGAGGATAAGCTTTATCATGTTCACAATAATTTTTGTGACTGACTTGTAGATGGTGTTACAAAGGCCAATGGGTCTGAAGTTTTTTAGCATTGAAGCTTGGGGGCATTTAGGTATTAGACACAAAAGAGTTTGGTTCATGGTGCTATCCATGGAGCTTGTGGAGAAGCATTTTTGGCAAAAGTTTGTGACAGAGTCCCCTACTATATCCCAATATTTTTGGTAGAAGAAAGGGTAAAGGCCATCTGGGCCAGGGGGTTCTGAAGGGTTTATTGGAGAAGACTGCCCTTTTGATCTCACTCACTTGAATGGGTCTGTCCATAAAAGACTTTTGGCTTTGGGACAAAATGGGTTCCATGGTGGAGTGATCAGTGGTTTCCTAAGGGGCTTCAGTGTGGGAAGTTGTGTATAGATCAGTAAAGAAGCCTACAATAGCTGAATGGATGTCCTTTTGGTCATGAAGCCAATTACCATTCTCTTCTTTAAGGGAGAGGATTATGTTCCTCCTCCTTCTATTGAGGGTTGGTGTGTGAAAGAATCTAGTGCTAGCATCACCTTCATTTAGCCAATTGATCCTAGACTTTAGTTTCCAAAAGTTTTCTTCACTTTTGAGGATTTGGTTGAGTTCAACATTTAGTTATGTATCAAGATTTAACAGGTAACTACTGAATTCGAAGCTAGGAGACTTTCGGATACCAGAGATTCTAGCCAAGAGTCTCTTCTTTTGATGGAAGATGTTTCCAAAGACCTCCTGGTTCCACTTGGTTACCAGAGTCTTGAAACTTTCAGTAGATTGAAAGAAGGGTGGATTGGTCAGATAAGGCCATATTGATGATGTTGGGGAAGGAGAGGTAGCTAGCCCATATTGATTCAAACCTGAAAGGCCTTGATGGTTTATTGTTTGGAGGCCCTACCAGGTTAATTTGCAAAGGGCAGTGGTCTGAGTGGGTCCTAGGGAGGTGAAATACAGTAGCTTCAGAGCACTGTTCTATCCAACCTTCATTTGCGAAGCACCTATCAATTCTTTCCAAGATTAGGGAGGTTTTGTTACTGTACCTTATATTAGTCCAAGTGTAGTTGCTTCCTTTATAGCCTAGGTCTATTAGGTTACACTTGTTTATGCATTACTTGTTTATGCAATTCCAAAACAGGTTGCTGCGGCTCAGGTTTATAGGGTTGCCCCCAAATTTGTCCCTGGACTTTAAGACTTTGTTGAAGTCTCCTCCTATGAACCATTTTTTTTTTTTATGTTTTTTGATATTGTGATTAGTTACTCCTATACGAGTTTCCTATTTACTTAGAGATTGTTAGCATAAATAGCGGAAAAGAGCCATGGAGGGTAGTCTGGGCTTACCTTTACCATTGCATGGATACCTTGGGGGGTAGTTGCCACTTCTTCAACAGTCACGAACTCTTATTTCCACATAAACACGATACCCACAGATAGGCCTACTGTTGGATACTGGATGATCATATCGAACTAGAGTTGTTAGTCTAAGAACTGGTGGTCTACCATCTTTATTTCTAGCAATAAAAGCATTGCAGGCTTGTGCATTTTCACCATTTCTAAACAATACCATTTGAACTCGGCATTGTTTCTACCCCTAACATTCCATATGATGTAGTTCATTATTGGAGTCGTGGGTGATTGGTGAGTTACCTCGTGAGGGCTCTTTGGTCCTGGCAGACCCGACATCTGGAGTGAGAGTGACTTCCTCTTTAAACTCAGGATTGGAGTTAGGTTTAGAAGGGGTTTCAATGGACCATGTGTTTGGCCCGAGACTAGGCTCATTCCACACTTGGTCATTGTTCTGGGGCACAGGACCACTACTATCTCGCTTGTTTCCGTGTTGAACTCTATCGATCTCACTAAGTCGAGGAGAAGTTAGTTCGTCCTTGGTGTAGCATAAGGCATTTTCGGCTTTTCTGAGGCATTCTTCTTCTTAAGTATCTTCAGAGCTTTGGAGATTCCTTTCTAGATATTCTGAAGGGGTGGTGAGTTATTCTTCCTTTTTGGAGCAGAAGATGATGGGTTAGTTGGTAGATGATCGTGACAAAGACCGACTCCGTTGTTGGGTCCTCTTTCATCAGATATGGGAAGAAGGGTAAGGATTGGAAGCTCTATAGGATATGGTTGTTGAGGGCTTGGGGGTCGTTAATGGTGAGTTGTTGTCGCCGTTGACCATCGATTGCCATATGAGAGATCCAAAGGCTACCAATGCCTTGTTTAGTGCTTCCACCGTTACCCAGGCTAGGTGGGCTGGGTTTTGCACTATCATTGTCACCCTCTGATTTCCCAGGGTAAAATCATAGGATAGTCCTTTCCCTTGCAAGGCAAACTCCAACTAGGAGGCCGGTTGGTGGTCCGGTGGTGGTGGTAGGGTGGTGATGGTGGTCAGTAGTGTTTCTTTTGCCATTTTTGTGTTTTTTTTGTCTTGATACTTTCGTAACAAGGGGGTGAAGTTAAGGGACTATCGTCCCATCATTAAACCCTTTGGTGTCATATCTTGGACAGTAGAAGGGTTTTTGGGCATCAGAACTAGGGGTGGGGTATTCATTAATTGGGGATGTAATAGAGGTGACGGTTGTGGTCTTTTCATCTGGAAATGGAGGGGAGGGAGAAGATAGGGCACTCGATTGTTGTTGGTAACTGTTGGAATTTCTCCATTAGAGGTCGTTTCAGGAGTTTGGTAGAGAAAGCGTAGGTTTGGGCGTTTGGGTGGGGAATTGGTTGTCAGTGGTGCCCTTGGTGGAGTGCCCATTTGGGGAAAAGTGATCAGCCCCATTGGGTGTTTCACCAGACGTGGTAATTGAGGTATTGAGAGTTGGGCTAGAGGCCCTTTGAAAGCTAGGCTCGTGATGGTGCTAGTTGGGTCGTCAGTTGTTGGCCCAGCTTTTCGTTTGGCACCTGTATTGGGCTGCATCCGTGGGCTTGTATTCTGCACGTGTTTGGGCAGATTTTGTGTACTAGGGAAGTTTTTGTTTGGTCCATTTGGCCTCTTTTTGGTTTTTTTGTCATTGGATATTTTTTTTGAATTATAACGATGAGTTTGAGTTTGGAGAAATTTACCTGAATTGGCATCGAACATTTTGAGAATGCACAGGAGAAAAATCTATTATTTATTAATATTGACAATGATACAATGAGCACTATATATATATATATAATACATGTCCTACTCCTAATACATATATGATTAGGGTTATTTACTACTATTTAATTATCAAACTAACACTATCCCTCAAGCTGGTGCATATAAATCATATACCGAGCTTGTTACATATATAACTAATACGAGGACCAGTGAGGGACTTGGTAAAAATATCAGCAAGCTGATCATTCGACTTTACAAAATTTGTAGCAATATCTCCCGAAAGTATATTTTCTCTAACAAAGTGACAGTCAATCTCGATGTGTTTAGTTCTTTCATGGAACAGTGGATTTGACGTAATATGAAGAGCAACTTGATTATAACACACAAGTCTCATCTGACTGATCTCACCAAATTTCAAATCCTTTAGCAATTGTTTTATCCAAATTAGCTCATATGTGGCCATAATCATTGCTCGATATTCTGCTTCTGCACTAGACCAAGTAATCACATTCTGTTTCTTGCTCTTCCAAGACACCAAATTTCCTCATACTAAGACATAATATCCAGACGTAGAATGTCTATCAGAAGGTGATCCTACTCAATCAGCATCCGATTATCCAACGATCTACTTATGGACTCGATCCTCAAACAATAAGCCTTTTCTTAGAGCTGATTTTATATAATGAAGAATGCAGATAACTGCATCCCAATGACTATCACAGGGAGAATCCATAAACTCAACAAAACCAGGTGGTTGCTCCATATAAACCTCATCCTCAAGGTCACCATGAAGAAAATCATTCTTAATATCCAACTGATAGAGAGGCCAATGGCGAACAATAGCCATGGATAGAAAAAGGCGAACTGATGCAATTTTAGCAAGGGAAAAGAAAGTATCACTGTAATCGAGTCCAAATATCCGAGTATATCCTTTGGCAACAAAACGGGCCTTAAGTCGATCAACCTAGTCATCTGGACCTACTTTGACTGCATATACCCAACGACAACTAACAGTCAATTTACCCGAAAGAAGAGGAACAAGCTCACAAGTACTACTCGTATGTAAAGCAGACATCTCGTCAATCATAGCCTGTCTCTATCTGAGATGAGATAATGCTTCACCTGTAGGCTTAGGGATGGAAACTGAGGACAAAGAAGACACAAATGCATAATGGGATGATGAGAGATGATGGTAACTTAGACCGACATAATGAGGATTAGGATTAAGTGTGGACCGTATACCTTTTTGTAGTGCAATCGGTTGATTAATAGGAGACAAGTCTACAGTATTAGTAGGGTCAGGTGCAGGACGTGAATCAACTGGGCCTGATGCTGGGGGCAGACGACGATGATAAGTCAGGAGTGGTGGAGCTGTAGAAGATTGAACTGGACTAGGTGGTGGCACCGGAGCTATAATTGGTGGAACTGGACTAGGTGGTGGCACTGGGCTCGGTGGTGACACTGGAGCTATAGGTGGTAGAGCTACAACTGGAACTGTAGGCCATGGAGTTATGGGGGAAGATGAATTGGAGATAGGGATTGAATCTCCAAAAGAAAGAACGGGTAGCACCTTAGAAATATCTAAGTGATTAACTGGACCTGTGAAGTATGATTGGGTTTCAAATAAGGTAACATCAGCAGACATAAGAAATCACTAAAGGTCAGGAGAATATCATCGATATCATTTTTGCATTCTTGAGTAACCCAAAAATATGCACTTATGAGCACGAGGAGCAAACTTATCTTTTCCTTGAGTAAGGTCATGAACAAAGCACGTACTCCCAAAGACACGGGGTGGAAGAGAGAAAAACGGTAAGTGGGGAAACAGGACAGAGAATGGAACTTGATTTTGGATAGCTGAAAATGGCATACGATTAACAAGATAATAAGATGTAAGAACTGCATCCCCCCAAAAACGCAGCGGAACATGAGATTGTATGAGTAGGGTACAAGCAGTTTCAATAAGATGTCTATTTTTTCTTTTAGCTACCTCATTTTATTGGGATGTGTACGGACAAGATATTCGATAAATAATCCCATGGGAGTTTATAAACTGCTGAAATGGGGAAGACAAATACTCTAGGGCATTATCACTACGAAATGTACGGATAGAGAATTCAGCGTGGAAGGATTGGAAAATAGAAAACAACTCAGATCGATTTTTCATCAAAAATATCCAAGTGCACCCTGGAATAATCATCAATGAAACTAACAAAGTAGCGAAATCCTAAGGTAGAACTAACCCGGCTAGGACCCCAAATATCTAAATGGACTAAAGTAAAAGGTGACTCTGCTCGATTATCAAGACGTCGCGGGAAATGGGAGCGGGTATGCTTACCGAGCTGACACAACTGACACTCTAGAGTGGACAAGTAAGATAAGCCATGTACCATTTTCTGAAGTTTTGACAAACTGGGATGTCCTAACCGTTTATGTAATAAATCCGGTGAATCGGTAACGGGAGAAGTTATTGGAGGAAGACAAGATGCGAGTCCATATGATTTTGCAAGGATAAGGTAATAAAGTCCATTTGATTCATGTTCGATACCAATGATCCGCCATATACTGCGTTGCTGTATAAAAACATGGTCATCAAGAAAGAAAACAACAGATTTAAGTGATTTGGCTAGGCGACTAATGACTATGCGATTAAAAGGAGTTCCAGGAACATAAAGAATTGAATCTAAAGGTAAGGAAGGAAGTGGACTTTCTTGATCTATTGCAGTTGCCATGGCTTGAGACCCATTGGCCATTATGACTGATGGAAGATATTGAGAATATGAGATACTAGTAAAAAGAGATTTGTTACCAGAAATATGATTAGATGCACCTGAATCAATGACCCAAGACTCAGAAGGTGAAGATTGGGAGACACAATTCATGCTACTATTTTTTGGAATAATGGAGGCTAATCCTGAAGATGTTTGTTTACGTGCTTTGTACTGAAGAAACTCAATATAATCCAGTAAAGAAACCATCTGGATTGGATTTAATGCATTCGATCCAACGAATTGTGAGTCTAAGAATGACATTATAATGTTCACGCCGGAAAAGGTCAGAAAATTATTTGGAAATCACTGTTTCACTATTATTGTTCACCGAAAATACTGTAGCTCGCTGGAAAATGAAAAATTCGTCGGAATCTGATGTAAAATTGATGGGTAGGCTCG
The DNA here is from genome assembly GCA_026770625.1 of Nicotiana glauca. NCBI lineage: Eukaryota > Viridiplantae > Streptophyta > Magnoliopsida > Solanales > Solanaceae > Nicotiana > Nicotiana glauca. The sequence continues at coordinate 58,393 of MU782339.1, read as the reverse complement.
GAAAAATGAGGTGAGCAAGCTGTCCAGAAGAATTGTTTTCAAAATCTGATCGGAAGAGGTCACACGCACCGACGCGTATGATAGACCCACCGCCAGAAGCAGAACTCCGACAGGTGCGTGACGACGCGTGAGTGGGTATTTTCTGGTGAATTTTTCTAGGTTTTGGTTGGATCTCTCTTGGGAACCTTGTGGTGGTGTTGGATTTTGCACAACAATGATAATTAGTGACTTTGACGCAATCAGTCACTTAGGTCACCGAAAAATATCACGGTGACTGAGTTCTTTCTTCCCGGATGTCCTTGGAATGACGCACAACGATCTCTTCTCATCGATGCTGTCATACCATGTGAGATGTACGGGATAAAAATATATTTTTAATATTGACAATAATATAATGAGCCCTATAATATATAATACTTATCCTACTCCTAATACATATGAGATTAGGGTTATTTACTACTATTTAATTATCAAACTAACAGACATATTTGCTTGTATCCCTTCCGTCTGTGAAGAATGTTATGGTTTATTCATTTTACCTTTATTTTTTTTATTTTTTTTGCTTGTCCCTGCTTAAGTCTTCGTGGGAAGGTGACGATTTTCCATTCACTTTCCTCCGAAATGACTGCTTTCCCTTGATGCTTGTCTTGTGGTTCTTGGGTTGTTGTGGGTGTTTGTGCCATATAGTTGCAGCTAAGTGCAGTGTGTCCTATTCTGCCACAAATGGTGCATATGGTTCCCTCTCCTTTATAGATCACAACCTGCTTATGGTCTCCTATTATTATTGATGTTCCTACTGGGGTTTCCAGTGGAACTTGGATACAGATACAAGCATATCTTCCCCTTAGGGTAGAGGATGTACATTGATTTATCTTGAGTAGTTTGCCCAGTTTCCTCCCAACTTGTTCCAAGATATCCTGGTCATAGAACTCTGTTGGTAATTAAGGTAACCAGATCCAAATGGCAGTAAAAGTAAAGATGGCTTCTTGAGGAACAAACTTTGGTTCCCATTTACGTACGGATAGGAAGTTTCCCGAAATGAACCAAGGTCCTAGGTGTAGAGCCTTAATCATGCTCTCCCCTAGGCTAAATTTAACTATGTAGAAGTACCACCCTAAGTCAATCAAGATTAATTGTTCGGATGTCTTCCATAAGTCGTTTAGCTTAGATCGAAGGAGGCGGTGAGACATTTTTTGCTTGAACATTTTAATAATCACTGAGTAGCGCCATGGGAGGTAAAGACGCTCTTTGTCCTCTTGTGAGAGTGGAATTGAATCCTCAATGTGCTTCCTTTTTTCCAGTTCTAGAATAGGTTGGTGGTCTATTTCGTAGTAGTTTGTTTGGTTGCTCACTGGTTTGTCCAGGAGCATTTACTTACAGGAGTGATGAGGTAATTCTACCTCTATTTGGCTGTATTTATCTGGGGGTTCCGGTGGGAGTGATGGCTTAATCGGTGGAGGATCCATGGTGTGGAAAGATGCTTCTAGGCTAAAGTTGGTAGAGAGAGTGTCTATACTTACTCGTGGAAGGGTAAAACTTATCAACACACTAACTAGATTAATACAAAATGTGTCTTGCATAATATATATATATATATATATATATATATATATATATATATATATATATATATATTACAGTTTTTCCTTTTGCATTTTTTGAATATATTTAGTTTAGTAGGATTTTGTGTTTGATTATTTGTTGTATTAAAAAATAAAAAAATCATGTTAGATGACGATTAGCTCATCGATTTGATGTGGTGGCATTAGGGTAGAAAAATCATCAGGTAATTGTTTTTTTTTGGTTTACCACCCGATGTCCGGTACCCGCATTGAAATCCGACTATATCCGTATTTGCACCGCTTAGGGCTCCATTCGGGGAAAGCGCTCCCTACAAAGGATTTTTCTATACCCAGGGCTCGAACTCGAGACCTCTGGTTAAGGAAGAGTAGTCTCATCCACTGCACCACACCCTTGGTGGTACATTAGGTAATTGTTGCTACATCTTTGGACCTTCGAGTATGAAGTTAGTTTCGTCAAAGTTTTGACTTCAGTTGTCACTAAAGTTCGGGGCATTTGCATCTATACCCGCTTTTTGGGTCACGTTTTAACTTATACCCGCTTTGCAAAAAAACTTGACGCGTGCCTACTTTTCACGTAACTTCAGGCATACGGGCCTAAAGTAGCAAAAACTTTTCCCTGAAGTGCAGCAAAACTTCAGATATTTTTGCATGAAGTTTGGCCTGACTTGCAAATGCAATCACGCAAAATTCAGTTCATAGTGCAAATGGCAAAATTCGGTTCAATAAAACAACAACATGCGTTGGCTGAAGTTTTTGTTTTTAATTGCTGAACTTCAGCATTCTAGTAGCTGAAGCTTTATTCTGTATTTGCTGAACTTCAGCATGTTTTAGCTGAAGTTTTGTTCTGTATTTCCTAAACTTTAGCATATTTCAGCTGAAGCTTTGTTCTGTATTTGCTGAACTTCAACATGTTTTAGCTGAAGTTTTGTTCTGTATTTGCTGAACTTCAGCATATTTCAGCTGAAGCTTTGTTCTATTTGTGATGAACTTCAGGGCTGAAGTTTGTTTTGTATTTGCTGAACTTCAGCATTCTAGGAGCTGAAGTTTATATTTATATTTGCTGAAACTCCGTATTCTTAGAGCTGAAGTTCTAAAATAACAATGAATTTAATAGATCATGATTAGCAGCGATTGATGCTGTTCATTTCAGAGATTAAAGAATGAAAAATATTTTTGACATGAAAATAAGTTACTACAGATAAATTAGAACTAAAAACCAATGCGCCTGTAAAGCTAAATTATCTTAAAGATTAAATTATTGTTAATAAGACCAAACCAAACATAATGAGACAAGCAGATATATATGAATCATCAGGCTAGAACGCATAACAATATCTCAATCTTCAGCATTCAAAAACGAAGGAGGAGGAGAAAGAGGCCTGAAGTTGTTTAAACAGTGGGTACGAGTTAAAACTTTTTTAAAAATTGAGTATAGGTTAAATGAGGGCGACCAAATAGAGCGACCGTGCAATTTTTTGCTAAAGTTCAACAAAAAATGTTGCATAGATATGACACTTTTTTAGGATGGTCTTTAATTTGTGACCTCACACTTGTCTCATAAGAAGATCATCCACTTTGAGGACTAATAGTGGTTATAACATGGCTACAAGTAAAATATTTTGGGAAAACTGGCTACTCGATTAATTTTGTATTATTTTGTCTGAGTTATGAAAGGGGACCAGGGCCCAAATTTTAACAATTTTTCCCAGGCCCAGTTGAGGAACGGCGAATACATCTTATACCCTAAACTCAATTCTATATAACTGAGTGTGTTTTGCAGTCAGTAGGGTTTGTTCCTCCGGTCGCCGTCTTAAGAAAATGGTAAGCTTTCAGCCATGGTTAGACCAATCCTCTTCTTCATGTTGCAATGGTTATTGATTTTTATTTTCTTTTGCGGGAAGTGTAGGCTCCAAAGAAGGGTGTAGCAGTAGCATCAAAGAAGAAGCCAGCTCAGGCGAAGGTGGTGAATCCACTGTTCGAGAAGCGGCCCAAGCAGTTCGGAATCGGTGGTGCGTTGCCACCAAAGAAGGATCTGACTAGGTTCGTTAAATGGCCTCAGGTGGTTCGTATCCAAAGGAAGAGGAGGATTCTCAAGCAGAGGTTGAAGGTCCCTCCGGCTCTCAACCAGTTCTCTAAAACCCTGGACAAAAACCTCGGTCAGTGTCACTATGCTTTATAACCTAATTTCCTACTATATTTTTCAAGTGTTTTGCTAATAAGTGCTGTATTTCGTGAACAATTAGTTAAATATTTTTTATTACCTGTCCACTCTATTTGTAGGTGTTCCTCTTGATAATCAATTACTTACTATTGAAATAAAGATCACTTTTTGCTTATGTAACTGGCCTCTATATTCATGACGCTCGATTTTGGCTCATTTCATTCTGACACTTGTCTTTCGTCGAGCTCTATTTGCACCTAAAAAAGTAACTATGAGCTGTTAGCTTTATTCTCCCTCTCTGTGTGTTTGTATGTGTTTAGGGATACATTTTCAGTCTTAATGTCTTAAATGCGACATGTTTTCAGTTTGAACTTTCACCCGAAGTGGTGGCATAATTGGCAAAGAGGAATTATAATTAATGGAATGTTTTTTGCACTATATGACTATAATATGTTTCCATATAGGTTTGAGCTAGCCTCATTGTAAAAGACAGTTGAATGAGTGGGTGTTTGTTCTTGGCTTATGGATTCTTATGATTCCGATAATGTATCTTCTCTGAGAGAGAGTTTACAAACCCCTCAACTTTTGCTATGTGAGCAAAATGGATATCTTCTCTGAGAGAGAGTTTACAAACCCCTCAACTTTTGCTATGTGAGCAAAATGGAGTATACCTCTAGGCCTGACAACTATTAGCTTATTATTATTTGGTAACCAAGTAGCTGAATGAGCTATTATTGCCTCCATCTGGAGTACTTTTAAAAACTTCTTTTTGAGAAGGAGAATCAGTTTAGACGTTGCCATAATATTTTGTTGGAATTCCTCATCGGATAGTACATACTACCTATTCTTAGGTCTACACCCTGTGGATGTTGTTTCTTTCGTAAAATGTAAGATTTGACTTGTATCACTTCAAAAAGAGTTAATTGTCATGAACTTGTAACTTTTCTTTTCAGCATGTTGAACTTTTATGGCAGAAACGTTTTCCGGAATGTCTTCCGTTATTACCAAATATACCTTTTTGTAATCATTCTTACAAGGCTAAGCTGTGACATAATACTTGGTCATTATGCATCTTGCCACTTCTCTAGTATGGCACAATGGAGAATATTATTCATCAGCTCTCTACTCAACCTTTTGTATTGTTTTACTTGCAATGAGGTATTTTATTTCATTGAGACTGAATTGAAGTATCTTTATTGCCTTTGTCCATTGAATATGCAGCGACAAACCTGTTCAAGATGCTTCTCAAGTACAGGCCCGAGGACAAAGCTGCAAAGAAGGAGCGTCTTGTGAAAAGGGCTCAAGCTGAATCTGAAGGAAAAACTCCTGAAACGAAGAAACCCATCATTGTGAAGTATGGTCTTAAGCACATCACATACCTTATTGAGCAGGTCTGTCTTGTCTTGCAAAGATTCTTTATCTTGCTCATCTTTTTTCTTCTTTAAAGTAAGCTATTTCCCCTTGATATGCTTGCAGAACAAAGCACAACTGGTAGTGATTGCTCATGATGTGGACCCAATTGAGTTAGTTGTCTGGCTTCCTGCTCTATGCAGAAAGATGGAAATTCCTTACTGCATTGTGAAGGGGAAAGCACGTTTAGGATCGGTGAGCAATCTGAGTATCTTTGTAAACTTAATAATGCTTCGTGACATATTGGTCAGATGAAAGCTAACAGTGGAATTTACTGTAAAATTGTCTTCATAATCCTCTGTAATTTCGTCTCCAACTTTTTTTCTTGAAATTGCTATTTATTATTTTGAAGGAATTTAAATCTGGGCTTTGGATTGCAAATAGGGGAGAGCTTATGAATAATAGCTCTGAAATACTTGCAGGTTTTCTGTGGGGTGCCCTACAAATTTAAAAGCCTTAAACAGCAAATGTAAAAATGGCATCATAGTACGGATTTGTTGCAGTTCTAAGTGGATAATTTTTATGCTTCTGAAAAATAATTTTTGTTCTCTTTTTGGAGCCAATTTTTGCTTTTCTAGAAGTTAAACCCACTTCTGACTCTTCCGTTCACAAATTCGCCTCCAATCGCCATTATATTTTTGTTTATCATTTTCGTTTACCAATCAAAACAACGCTTCATGACAGATTAGATACTGATACTTATGCATTGTGTACAGATTGTGCATAAGAAAACTGCTTCAGCTCTGTGTTTGACGACGGTGAAGAATGAAGATAAAATGGAGTTCAGCAGAATATTGGAGGCAATTAAGGTATCTCTAGTTATATACGACTATTTTGGTTTTTCATTTTAGCCGAGGTTCTTTCGGAAACAGCCTCTCTACTCCATCGGGTAGGGGTAAGGTCTGCGTACGCACTACTCTCCCAGACCCCACTTGTGGGATTTTACTGGGTCGTTCTAGTTTGGTTTTCTTCCGCACTAAAACCAAGGATATCTCTTGATACTTGTTTACATTTCCAGGCTAACTTCAATGACAAGTATGAGGAGAACAGGAAGAAGTGGGGTGGTGGCGTCATGGGTTCCAAATCACAGGCCAGGACCAAAGCGAAAGAGAGGGTTCTTGCCAAGGAAGCTGCCCAGAGAATGAACTAAGAGCTTGCTGTGATATACACTGCAATTGGATTTAGAGAGTTTCTAGGCCAAATTTTGTGTTTGGTTCACATGTTTGACAATGTTAGAGATATTACTTTTGATAAGCTTCTTTATGTTTGCCTTCTTTTGCAGATATTATTGATCTGTGGGAGAAACTTTAAATTGTATCACAAGTTTTTGTTAGATATTCTGTTGAATTGGGTTTTTATGATAGCGAGATGGGAAGTCAATCAATTAACTACACTTTTATTGCTTAGATATCACTTTGCTTATTGCTAAGTGGAGAATCTACTCAAGGACGGTGCTTTATGGGTTTTACGTTATTGATTGATAATTTGGTGACAATTTTTTTCTGCAATCTTTTAAAACTATATAGCGAGGGATGGTGTTCTTACTGTGACAACAAATCAGTTTTGACATAAGTGCACGGTAATGTAATTTGCCAGCATAGACATGTTATAAGTCCTTAAATGGCGGTAAAGGGTGTAAGCTTCAAAATGTTCTCATCACCCTATTCAACTTTTCAGTAAGATTTTTCTTAGTCCCCTCTCTAAAAACCTTTTACCATTAAAAAAAGATTGTCAATTTTTCTACTTTCATTCATCATTTGAAATGTTGTAATATCTAAAAATAGGGGTAAAACAAGGATCAGCAAAATCTGTTAGAACGTAAAGAGATTTGTTGGCTTGGTAGGAGTAATAGATTTAGAAGTTGGTTGTTTGAAATTAAGAGGATTCAAGAATGAGGGATGTGCAATTGTGCATTCGGCTCGGGGATTTAGAATTTTCCACAACTCCACAAGCTAGAATCATATAGATTATTGAATTTAATAGGTGAGGAGTTGTAAATTAGCTCAAAGAGCTACTTTATATGAGGTGCATCATACCCCTTTAGAGGGTGTTTGGCTAAGCCGATCAAACTAGTTTATAAGCACTTTTTAGCTTACAGCTTATCTTTGTGTTTGGTAAAGTTGAATGCGCTTATAAATAAAAAATAAGCCAAAAGCCATAAGCTGGTCACTCCAGCTTATGAATTTTTAGCTTATTAGCACTTTAAGTTTGACAAATCTTTTAACTATTTTATCCTTAAAATATTTCTTTTCTAATTGTTGTGGTGACGAAGACAATGTTTGTTTCTCTTCAAATATTTTGTCCTACTTAGGTTTATTTTTTATTGAGAAATTTTTATTAATTTATTAATTATTGTATAACTTATGATTATATGCTTATCATAAAATAAATTATATTTTATCATAAAAATTATCTTATCGAAGCACAATTATATTTAAAATAAAATGACAAATAGAATATTCTGTATTTGGATTGATTTTGAATCTAAAATTTTGAATAAATTACACCCTTATAAGTGTAAAAAGTTCTAAGGTTATTTAGATCATTTTAATAGAAAAAGAACTTATCTACACATTTTTATCAAATACTGCAGCAACTTATTATTAATTTTAGCACTTGTATCCAAACACATAACTGCTTATTTATTAAATCAGTTTCAGCACTTAAAAATATTTTTTCAGTACCTAATGCTTATCAGCTATTTCAAACGGGCTCTTAGGCCTTTACCATATTTAATTTATAAAAAATAATCGTTTTAGATATTTTATATATAAAAAATAGATCTCTTACGTGTAGAAATTAATCTTCTACGTGAAAATAAAATAAAATAGCGTCATAAAACTAAAAATAAATTTTATAAAGAGCCAAAAGAATCAATTCGTGTTACCTTTATTAGATTTTCTTCATCTGTCACTTTCGTCTTACCGTCCATCTCATTCTCATCCAAAAAAACAAAAAAGAGATATTTTTTAAACACTCGTCTTCGTAACAAAGGCCAAATTACGACGTCGTTTGGTGCCCTTTTTGATTCCTTGGACATCCCTCCCTCTGCTCAATCAAGAACCTCAAATCCCATCGGTAGAAGTAAAGACTTTTGTGAAGCTTTCGAAACGCTCAGAATTTCTTGAAGATCAGAATATCACAACATTTAACTATCCAGGCTAAGCTATAGTTTAAATTCTATTCATTTTTCAACAAAACGTGCATGATCCACCAACCCACTGAGCTCAAATTCATTCCTCGGTTACCCATAAATCAATTATTTTACTATTTGTAAATTTGGGTTCTTGTTAAAGTCCGATAATTGAAAGCTGAAAGCGAAGAAAAAGAGAGGACACAAGATGATGAATCAGATTGGAGGGAAAATTTGCTCCTGGACTCGGACGAAGATCGTTGATCCTCTTTTCCAAATCCTCCAAAGGTAGCTATATTTACCCTTCTTTTTGTTAGAGCATGTAAAAATATGCACGTGTGAAATGAAATGCTTCTTCCAGCAGGAAAATTGCATAAATAATTGAGTTTTTGGATTTTTGAAGTCAGTATCTGAATACTAATATTCAGTTACTAATAATTTCTTAATGGAAAGATCGCAAAGTAAGAAGCTTTAATGATATGCACAATGAATGATATTCTTGATTTGTTTCAAGGGGAGCAGAGCCGAAGCAATTGGCATTCTCTGCGGCTCTTGGAATTACATTGGGGGTATTTCCCATTTGTGGTATGTTCTGTTAAGCTGGAATTAGTCCTTATTATCCTTGTTTTATGTAAATTTCTGTTTGTATTCCTTGTTTACTGCCTTAAGCTTGTGGTGTATTCTCAGACTATGCATTCCAAATTCTTGGACTCCTAGGAGGTAATCTCATGACAAATAGAAGGTTATCTTTAAGTGTAATTCAATTCTTTTCTTTATGTGTTGAGAGAACTATAGAATTGCTAGGGGATGATAATGGTAAAAGGATTAGTAATAAGATGGATCGGCGAAGTTTCTTTTACTGAATTTGAAATGGATTAAACCGTGCAATATCAAAATGCTAGTGAAATGCTATATTGAGATGGTATTGAAATGATTTAAGAAGGAATTTTGGGATGTAGAAATGGATCTATTGATAGGAGAAGAATAAATGATGTGCTTGTACATATTACAACTTATAGAACTTCTACACAGAGATTTGGAATCAATGGTCCTGTAAATTGTCAGCAATTATTTAATTGCCATTAGTGTCAATTTAGGAGCTTCACCCCATAAGAATGCGTTTGAATATCTTCCTTCACAGAGTTTTTATTCAACATGCTGTGGAACTATTATTCCTGTATAGAGTAAGCAAAGCCAACTTCCATACTTATTTCTTTGGTATCACATTGGTTCACTGTATATCATCAATAAGAAACTTATTTGTAAATTCATCATTTAACTTTTTTATGATTAAAAAAGAGCAGCCAGGTGCACTAAGCTCCCTCTATGCGCGGGGTCGGGGGAAGGGCCGGACCACAAGGGTCTATAGTACGCAGCCTTACCCTGCATTTCTGCAAGAGGGTGTTTCCACGGCTTGAACCCGTGACCTCCTAGTTACATGACAACAACTAGACCAGTTACGCCAAGGCTCCTCTTCTACTTTTTCATGATTATATGATGAAAAATTACGTCATCAATTGATAGAAATATCTAGGTTTTCTTTTCTTAAGAAGTTAACACAAATATGTATTAAGAAAGGCAAAACTGTTCAATATCTTACTCTGTGTGTGTATGATGATGAAGGTGAGGTAATAAATAACAGACTACATGTAAGTTGATCCTGTTAAATTTCCAGTTTAATTTCTTCATCACTGGCTAGAAATATTGAGTGAATTGACTTCTGCCTTGATAAAATTATTGAATTGTGCTAATCAAATGTTTTTGCCAGCAGGTGTCACTGTGTTCCTATGTGCGATCGCTATTGCATTATTTGGATCCTTTTGTAACGCTCCAACTGTGTTGTTGGCTAACTTCATTGCTACTCCAATTGAGTTGAGGTGCTTAACAGTGGTTCTTTATTTAGATCAATTGCTTGATTCTTTTGCTATTGCTACAAATTTATTTCTTCTCCCCAAAGACCATTTTCCCTACCCCATACCTGGTCCAAGATCTCTTTGATGGCTAGGCATCTATGCTATAAAATAGAGGATTTGTTTAATATTTGTTTCTGCGATAAAGTGTTGCACATGCTTCTTGTCACCAATCTTTATGCTAGGATCCCTAGAACAAATTCTGTGGATTGTGAGAAATAGGGAACAAAATGAGGATGTGGCATCATGTTATGCTTTTTTAAATCTATGAGCCTGCAGGAGTTAAAGTTTCTTCAATTGCAGAAGGCCCACATTTGGACGTAGTATATGTGGAAATCTGTTTGCTGTTTATCGTTAAGCTGTGACAAAAAGAAACTCCCTCCCTCCCTGCCTTTCTCTCTCTCTCTCTCTCTGTGACAAAAAGAAACTCCCTCTCTATCTCTTTCTCTCTCTATCTATGTGAGTAAGCTTCAAAAATTTGTGATTTCATTTCATTTGCAGTCCCATGATTTGCAATAATACAACTTTGTCTATGCATGTAAATGTCCTCCTCCTGGCTTCAGGAATCATTGCATATTTTCCGCTTTGGTATAGTACTTGACATGGAAATGAAGAGAAAAAAAAATTAAATAGGTAATGAAGAAGCTACGCCTCTGGTGAAAGATGCGCAACCAAACAGAACGCTTATGATATTGAGGATTCATACAGCCGGCACCAACTAGCTTGGGATTGAGGCATTGTTGTTGTTGTTGTTGGGTATTGACTGTTGGGCATGAATTTCCTGCATCATTACATTTTAGGGTTAACACTACTTTGTTGTTCCCAAGGGTTTAATTTGATATTTTCTTCGATGGTAAACTATGATCCGCCACTCTTTAATTTAAGCTATATTTCTTCAGGTTTTCCAATTGTCTCAGCAAACTTGTGATTTCAGTTACATCTTTTCTTTAGTACTTAACCTGTCCAAGATATGCATGCTTAAGTCCTCATTTTAGTGCTGTGCTTCCATTTTGCAGCCTGGTGATTCCATTCCTACGTTTGGGTGAGTTTGTCACTGGTGGATCTCATTTTCCTTTGACATCTGATGCACTAAAGAAAGTCTTCACCGGTGAGGCTTCACGAGAAGTCCTGCTCAGCATTTTCCATGCGGTAAGTAAAGAAATTTTCGCATTCAAGCATCTCGTCCTTCTTTTCTTTCTTTTATCAGTATCATCTTCTTTATTGTTACACAAAAAGTTGAGTTTGAGTCTTGTCTGGAACAGCCGGCTTCTTTATCCCATTTATACTACAGCCTGCATTATTAAGTACCTAAAGAAGAGGAAAGGCATATTTCAGTTGTCCGATCTTTTTGCTCAATGGATAACCGTGCTGTTCTTTAAAGTTCTGTAAAGCATAACTATCCATTTCGTTAATGAGTTATTTATGCATACTTATCAAAGGATCAAAAGGGGAGCCTTAGACCAACGGTAAAGTTCTCTCTTTGTGACCTATAGGTCACAATTCAAGCCGTGAAAAAAGCAGCCACTTGCATTAAGATAGGCTGATTATGTCACACCCTTGGAGTGCGGTCCTTCCCCGGGCCTTGCGTGAACGCGGAATGCCTTATGCTCCGGGATGCCCTTTTTTTTCAATCAATGGGTTCACTTATACTTGTAATGTATGGATGTGTGAAATATGTGTGTATGACTATGACTGATTTTTAGCATTGGACTTTTGGACACCTTTTTGCAGCTGTTGGGGTGGCTTGTTGCTGTACCATTCATCCTAGCTGGACTTTATGTAGTGTTTTTGCCATGTTGTACGATCTTGGTTCGTAAGTTCAGTACCGGTCCTCCAAGCCCCAAGAGGCCCCTTATAGACGTCAAGGTTAAAGCGAGGGATGTATGATTTTTACATTGTACTAAATATGTGAGTTTCTGCTAATACTACTTGTAAATAGAACTTAAAAGGGTGTCTGGTAGTTCTATATATGTATTAACTTCAACATTTCCCCATCTAAGTTCCTCAATTGCCAAAGTCTATTCACCTCTACTGTCCTCTTATCTCTTCTTACACAAAAGAATTGTCATTGAATTCTGCTATTTTAGTCCCTTCACTTGCAGATTTACAAATTCAATGTGTTGTAGACTTCGAATGCATTTCTCTTGTAGAAATGACAGTCGGGTAGCTACTCTAAAGGGCTGCTACTTAGGAATGAGCCAGTGCGTATTTCAGATTTTCAGGACAAATATCCTAAATTGATCTAAGTTAAGATTTTTTGTCTAAATAGCATCCCCGAGTTTGTCTTTCATGTGTCCCAAATAAGTTCTAACTTATCAACCTCTAGCCATTAATCATAGACCTATCAAAACTAGCCAAACACATATAAACAAATTAAAAAAATCCAAAATAAATTAATTAAGTGATAGTTAAATTTGTTTAGGTAGGAGTGAATACCATATTGAAAATTGCCAGTTACCAGGAAATAGAAATACAATTTCTCCTCCTATTTTCGAACACAACGTTGATCATAGTTATGTTATACTGCAAAATAAGTAATAAACCAAAAAAAAAAAGAAGTAATTTGGCATCAAAAGATTATTAAAAAGAAATGTGGGAAATGCAATATGATGCAGAAATGCGGAACAAAGTTTTTAACATTGGAAGTCAGACGAATAGCTTTGCAATCAAGATTTTTTTATATTACCATTTAACTTTTTAAGAATTATTTACTGATAGTACCATTAAACTCTTGAAGAAATTCTCAAGTTGAAGTCAATTTATGTCTTGAATTACTCAGGAATTTTAGTAGTTTAAGTGTCGAGAAAATGAATTAGGGCGTGTTTGACATGGTATGAAGGGATCAAGAAAAAAAAAATAAAATTTTCCTCCAATAAGTGAAGTGATCAAACTACAAGTTACTCGCTATCAGATTAAATTACACCATTAAATTATAAGAAATCAAATGTTGAAATTAGGGGAGTACATGGGTCGAGTTGGTTCGGATTTTTCAATTATCAAACCAAATCAATGATGTCGAGTTTTTAAATCTATTAACCAAACCAAACCAACAAAGTCGGGGTTTTCAATCTCGTTTTTTCTCGGGTTTTTCGTTTTCTCAGGTTTTCGTGGTTTTTGCGGTAAAATCTTCATAGCATAAAAAATGTAACTTGTGCTCCAAATTTTTCTTTAGTCCTAGTAAGATACAACTATATAATCTATTTTTCAAAAAAAATAACACTTTAATATGAGATAAGTCATAGCATTATATTAAAATATTCAATAACAAAGATAACAAAATTGCATAAAGCAAATATTGCTAATTAATAAATCATAATAAAAAATTAACATAAATCTAAAAATACTACTATATAAATCATGCTAAAATGAGTATAGCTATGCTAATAAGTACTATTAATTACATAACTAGCACTAAAGAAAAAGATAAATTAAGTTATGCATTTTCATTATAAACCAATGTAAAGCTAAAAAATAGATATCCAATACTATCGTCATTTCTAGTGTTGAATTGAATTTCTTTTGTTAGCATTAGTATTTTTTATAACTTTATTTGAGTTACTACATTTATGGGCTATAAAATTTATTTACCATTCAAGAATGTTAAGTCCAAATTTGAAATGATACGTTAAAAAATAAAACTGTAAAAAAAAAATTAAGAAATATTTATAAATTACTTCACAATAACTATTTATAAGTATAAAATATTTTTAAAAATTGTATAAATGTACTACGAGGTTACTTTTGGTTCAGTTTGTATTTTTTAAGTTAAAATCAAATCAAACCATTATGATCAGTTTTTTTTTTAATACCAAACCACAATCAAATTTATTTTGGTTCGATTCAAATTATCCATTTGATGCGATTTATCGATTTTATCGGTACACCCCTAATTGAAACTTTAATTGCCGATACAAAGTACTTACTCATATTCGGGCAAAGTTAAGTAAACAAAATTGTGAACTCATTAAAAGGCCATAAACCAACTGTTAGAGAATAATACACGATGTGACATTTGGTTGAGAACTTCACCGATTGAGATGCTAAAACTCGACTTTGTATGTTTTGAAAAAAATGGGGTTTTAAATAATCGTGGATGAATATGTGCTGCACCAAAGCAACTTTAATTTTATTGCAATTTGCAATAATTAACATATCCAAAAATTCGAATTAACAATAATTCTATTGTTATATGCTATAAAGGCTGTCCAAACTTGACATGTAATGTTTATCTCAATCGAAGAACCTTATCCCTTATACAACCCCTTCATTCATATAAAAAATTTACTCCTAATAAAATTTACCACTTAAAAATAGTAAAGATAAATTTCCGTCTAATTTGCATGGAGAGATTAACATGTTTACTGTAATTAGACATATATATATTTTTTGGTTTTCCATTCGGCAGTCGGTACTCACATTAACGCCCTATTAGATCCGAACGTAGGGCCTCATTCGGAAAAAAACATTCCCTATCAAAAAAATTTTCAGACTCAATGCTCGAACCTGAAACCTCTGATTAAAAGAAGAGTAGCCACATTCGTTGCACCACATGCATCCTATAGTGTGGTAGACACATTATCTTTAATTTAACTTTTATGATAAACATTGAGAAATATAACAAAGTTGCAATGACTTCAACATTTCTTTGTTTTGCATGTTGGGCACGTGCTTGCACAAGCCTACCTCCGCCTAGTATACACGTGCGTGCACACACATACTCGCACCACAAAAGACCTTAAGGATGAAGAGATAATGCCTTATTTATTTGCATTTAATGGAGGTGTAAATCTTAATCATTCAGATTTCAGATATTAAGTCTATTTCTTTTTAAAGTCTGAATCTTAATTATTCAGATCTTAATCATTAAGTATGTTTATTTTTTTTTTACTTCACAACCACTTAATGAGTCTATCTCAGACAACCAGTT
>MU782339.1:0-24733 GCA_026770625.1 Nicotiana glauca | reverse complement strand
ATAAGTTACGTTATGTATTTGAGAATGAATGACCCTAAGTGTGGGAGAATGTAACATCCTAAAAAAAACAAGTTCGAAGTATTTAAGCGCTATTAAAAGTTGAAATGTGTTGAAATAAGACTAATGTAGTGTGATGATGTGTAATTCGGACCCTATGACGAATGTCAGATTTTGAAGTTTCGGCCCTGGCCTAAGGTTATGGACTAAGGATTAGGTGAAACCTTCAGTTAAGTTGAAGGATCAGTTACAAGAATTTACTTAATAAGGATTTTATGCGGCCTTGTATATCACCTTGGGGGTGCTCCTATCTTGTTTGTGAAAAATAAGGATGGTTTCATGTGTATGTGTATTGGTTATCGCCAGTTGAACAAGGCTATAGTGAATAACCACTATTCTTTGCCTCGTACTGATGATATGTTTGACTAGCTTCAGGGCGCACGGGTGTTTTCTAAGATCGACTTATGCTCAAGCTACCATCCGTTGAAGATACATGAAAATAATTACCTTGTCCACGACCTTGAGTTAGCTGCTATTTTTCATGCCTTGAAAATCTGGTGTCATTATTTGTACGGTGTGCCTTGTGAGATTCATATTGATCACCGGAGTTGCAGCATATGCTCTAGCAAAAGGATCTAAATTTATGCCACAGAAGGTGGTTAGAACTACGGTAAGGATTATAACATCACTATCCTGTATCACCCGGGCAAAGCCAATGTAGTGGTCGATGCTTTGAGTCACCGGACAGAGAGTTTGGGAAGTTTGGCTTACCTACCAGCATCAAGAGGCCTATGGCGATGGATGTTCAGGCCTTTGCCATCCAATTGTGAGGTTGGATCGTTCAGAACCTAGTTGGATTTGTAGTGCGGTGCCCCAACTTTGAGCAGGTTAATTATGAGCACCAGAGACACGGTGGGTTGGTTCGAGTCGGGTGGGGTTGGATTATTGGGCACAAACTTGGTTTAGAATGCTTTGGAAAAATTTAAAGTGATTCATGATTTACTCTATATAGCTTGTCAGGATAGAAGAGTTATTCGTACGGAAGAGATCATGATGGTTCCGATATGGTTGGAGAGAAGGTTCTGATTCGTGTTTCGCTTATGAAAGGCTTCATGAGGTTGGGAAGAAAGGGAAGTTGAGTCCGAGGTTTATTGGCCTTTTTGAGATGTTGAAGCGAGTTGGGGAGGTTGCTTATGAGCTTGCCTTGCCTCCCAGTTTGGCCGGGGTTCATCCGGTATTTCATGTTTCGATGCTCCAGAGTTATCACTGTGACTCGTCGCACGTGTTGGATTTCAGCTCAGTTCAGTTGGACAAGGATTTGTCCTACGTTGAGGAGCCAGTGGTAATATTGGACACGCAGGTCCGAAAGCTCAGATCAAAGGATATAGCTTCAGTAAAAGTTCAATGGCAGGGTCAGCCGGTCGAGGAGGCGACTTGGGAGACCGAGCGGGATATACGCAGCCTATACCCTCATCTTTTCACTACTTCAGGTATGTTCTTTATGCTCGTTCGAGGACGAACGAATGTTTAAGTGTGGGAGGATGTAACAACCCGGCCGGTCATTTTTAGAATTTACACCCCGTTCCCCTATTAACTGCTTTCTCTAAGTTCATTTATGCTATTTTGGGTTGACAGGACGTTCGGTGTTTGGATTCGGAGTGATTTGGGACACTTAGTCCCTAAATGAGAGCTTAAGTGTTGAAAAATGGTCCGTAATCGGAACTGTGTGAAGACAACCTTGGAATGGAAATCCGATGGCTCCGCTAGATTCGTTAGGTGATTTTGGGGTTGGGAGCGTGTTCGGAATGTATTTTGGAAGCCCGTAGCTAATTTAGGTTTGAATTGGCGAAGTTAGTATTTTGGCGATTTCCGGTTGATAGGTGACATTTTGATCCGGGAGTCGGAATGGAATTCCGAGAGTTGCTGTAGCTTCGTTAGGTGATTTGGGATATGTGTGCAAAATTTCAGGTCATTCGGACATGGTTTGGTTGGGTTTTTGATGGAAGGAGTGTTTTGAAAGTTTTATAAGAACTTAGGCTTGAATTCGATGTAATTTGATGATTTAGTGTTAGTTTAGGTGTTTTGATGATTGAAGCAAGTTTGGATGATGTTTTAAGACGTGTTGGTATTTTTGGTTGAGGTCCCGGGGGCCTCGGGTGTGTTCCATATGCTTAACGAGGCATTTCCGTGTTGAAAAATGTTGCAGCAGCAGAAGTTCTGGTATTTTCGCTTCTGCGGCTTGGGAAACGCAGAAGCGGCTTTGAAGCCACATAAGCGGAGTCGCAAGAGCGACCTGGCTACCGCAGAAGCGGAAGCTGGGCTTCCCTCCAATTTTCCGCAGAAGCGGAATATTTTCCGCGGAAGCGTAATCGCAGAAGCAATTTTTGTTCCGCAAAAGCGGAAGTTTGACCCTCAGTGAAAGCCACAGAAACGGCTTATTTTTTTTGCATAAGAGGAACCTCTTAAGCGGTAACTAGACCGCAGAAGCGAAAATGGACTTGGGCAGAATGTTAAGTACTTGAAATGGGACTTCGTTCCCATTTCCCATTTTTTAGCAATTTGGAGCTCGGATAGGGCGGTTTTTGGATAGATTTTCATAGAGAACAACGGGGTATGTGTTCTTAACTCAATTTTGGTTGTATAACTTGAATCTATTACGAGTTTTGGCGTTTAATCTGAGAATTTTGTTGAAAAGGGTAGAAAAGCCTCTTGGATAGAATCACTGATTTGAGGGCCTAAATGATATGGGAATTTTATAAATTTAGTATGATTAGACTCGTGAGAGTGCGAGATTTCTGGAAATGTAAATTTTACCAGGTTCCAAGACGTGGGGCCCGAGGGGTATTTTGGTCATTTTACATAATTTTGCGTATTAGCTTAGAATTTAATTGTAGAATAAATTAGTTGAATTATTATTTACAATATGCAATTTAATTGAATAGATTTGAGCCATTTGGAGTCGGATACTCGTGGCAAGAGCGTGGTTTCAGGTTGACTTGCACCTGTTCGAGGTAAGTGGCTTCTCTAACCTTGTGTGAGGGATTTTGTCCCTTAGGATGTGATATTTGGTAATTGAATGCCTTATACGTGAGGTGACGAGCGCGTACTTGAGCTGATTGTTGAAACCCCGAATTTTTACTTAAAATATTTGAACCGAGTTTCTTTCGTATTTGCTTTATTCTACTTGCTATTATAGCCTGTGCCGATATAGAAAAGTATGTTAGTTGATCCAAATTGCTTATTTGCTTAATGTGCCTTAATTGAAATCATGTGGAGCATGTTAGGCCAGAATTATTTGTGCTTTGTATTATTATACTTCAATTTCTGAATATTCTCTGATTTTGGTTGTGCCTTTACATTGGGACTACGGGTTTGATTCCCGGGAGATCCCCCTGCATATTTATATTTGGGACTACGAGTTTGATTCCTGGGAGATTCCCCTGCACATTTATATTTGGGACTACGGGGCCGATACCCGGGAGATCCCCCTGCATATTTATATTTGGGACTACGGGTTAGATTCCCGGGAGATCCCCCTGCACGTGTTATGTTCTAAGACTGAGAGTGCGAGATACCAAGAGATCCCTGGCACAGAAATGATTATATATTGTGGATACCAAGAGATCCCAGAATTTACTATTGAGGATACCAAGAGATCCTAGAATTATCATGGAGGATACCAGGAGATCCTCGGGATACCAAGAGATCCCCGAATTATTATTGAGGATACCAAGATATCCTCGGGATACTAAGAGATCCCCGAATCATTATTGAGGATACCAAGAGATCCCCGAATCATTATTGAGGATACCAAGAGATCCCCGAATCATTATTGCCGAATTATTACTGAGGATACTAAGAGATCCCCGAATCATTATTGAGGATACCAAGGGATCCTCGGGATACCAAGAGATCCCCGAATTATTATTGAGGATACCAAGAGATCCCCGAATTATTATTGAGGATACCAAGAGATCCCCGATTATCATGCATGTTGTGAGCAGTATTTACCTTGGATTGTTTTGTTTCAGCTTTCTATACGGCATTCCTTATTTATTCCGTTTCGATTCTCGTTGTAGACTTTATCTATACCGTACCCTTTACCTTATCATTTATTTTGTTTATCTCAGTAGGGCCTTGACCTTCCTCGTCACTACCCAACCGAGGTTAGGCTTGGCACTTACTAAGTACCGGTGTGGTGTACTCATGCCTCTTCTGCGCATGTTTTTTTTCATGTGCAGATCCAAGTACCTCTATGCAGGCGCATTATCAATAGCTGCAGGGAGCATTTCGGAGACTTGAGGTATATCTGCCACGTCCGCAGACCGGAGAGTCTCCCTCTCATTTTACCCCTTTAGTTAGTTTAGACGCTATTCTGTTCTTCTTTGTTATAGACCTTCAGGATGATTAGAGCAGTGTTATGTATTACTCTTAGCCTGTGTTACCCGTGGGTTTCCGGGTCTTTGGGATAGTTTTAGAATTTAAAGTGTTAAAGTGTATGTGCCAGGCGGCAACTGTATACATTACTCACGTTATTTAGCTTTTGATTATAAATTTCGCAAATGTTATTGCTTCCGCAATTTGTGTTAGGCTTACCTAGTCGTGAAGACTAGGTGCCGTCATGACGTGTTCACGATTGGTGAACTAGGGTCATGACAGTTTCCTTGTCAAGTACTCCATTGCAAGCACAAATAGAAATGATAAAAGAGGGTCCCCATTGTCTCAATCCTTTCCTAGCATCAAATGGCTTAGTTAGTGCACCATTTATCATGATTGTGTATGAGACAATTTCCATACATGTCATGATCCATCTTAGAAACTGTTCTGAGAATGCTAATGCATGTAATATCTGCTCCATATAGCCCCATTCTATTGAATCATAGTCTTTTTGCATATCCAGTTTCATCATACATCTAGGTGACACACCTTTTCTCCCATATCCTTTCACAAGTTCTTGACTCAGAATAATATTATCTGCGATTACTCTGCCAGGAACAAAGGCTGCATGTGTACTATCAATCATACTGTCCATTACACTTTGCAGCCTCTTGGTAAGAACCTTTGATATCACTTTGTACAAGACTGTACAACATGAGATAGGCCTATACTCTTTAATACTTGCAGGATTTTTGACTTTAGGAATTAAAGTAATGGTTGTGCAATTGATAGGCCTGAACATTTGTGTTGATTCAAAAAACTCCAACACAACCTTTGTCACATCCTGCCCAATGATTGGCCAGGATTTCTTGAAAAAAACAACATTTAGCCCATCATATCCAGGGGCTTTTAGATCATTAATATCCTTCATTACTTACCATATCTCTTCCTTAGACACTTGCTTGATAAGTTGCAGTTGTTGTTCCCTATTCAAGACTGCTCCTATTTTCATATCATTTGGGTTAATAGCTGGAATACTATCTGCTCTTGAGCCCATTAACTTCTTGTATTACCCCATGATTTTTGCCTCTATATCTTCCTCCAACACTATCTAGTCCCCCATGTCATTTGTTAGCATCTGTATTCCATTCAAATTACTCCTATTCTTCATTTGAGCAAAGAAATAAGCTGAGTTTGAGTCCCCTATCTTCAACCATTGCACTCTTGATCTTTGTCTATATATGCTTTCCTCAATCAGTACCCATTTTTCTAGCTCACCCTTAAGTGTTCTTTCCTTCTCAATTAGATCTATCCTCTGTAGATTAGAATTTATTTCTTCCTGAACTGATCGAA
The DNA here is from genome assembly GCA_026770625.1 of Nicotiana glauca. Classification (NCBI taxonomy): domain Eukaryota; kingdom Viridiplantae; phylum Streptophyta; class Magnoliopsida; order Solanales; family Solanaceae; genus Nicotiana; species Nicotiana glauca. Next base: position 19,006 of record MU782339.1, on the reverse strand, counting down.
GCTCTTCCCTGATCCCTTTTATTCTCTCATCTACTCCTTAGTAATGTTTTGTGTTAATATCTTTAATATCCTTCTTTACCTTATTTAGCGTATTCCATACTACTTGCATCATACCACCAGTACTCATCCCTTCCCAAGCTTGTTCCACTTTCTGTATGAATTGGCAGTGATCAGCTATACAATTGAAGACTGTGAATGGTCTATTTTTCTTCCCCTGCACTTGTGTTATTGTTAGACTTGATGGTGAATGATCAGACACTAATGGTTCTAAGACCTGCACTTTCATATTAGGCATTGTCAGCATCCAGTCTGCATTTACTATACCCCTGTCTATTCTACTATAAGTGTGATTGTTAGTCCATGTATAATTCCTTCCCACATATTGTAGTTCATGCATCCCTGTATCAAGCATAAATTCCTTAAATTCTCTTGTTTCTATATCTTGTACCTCAGTGCCATGCTGTCTATCCTATGCCTGAAGAATAGCATTATAATCCCCCATTACTAGCCAGGGCCCTGTTGTATACTATGTATCTACCTCAACTTCCTCCACAAGCTTAGTCTATCTTTGATAGTATGTAATCCATAAATTGCTGAAAAGCCAAATGTGATTGCCTTTGGTATGATTCTAATCTGCCCATGTACCAACTGCTCATGAACATCTTCTGGATCAAATTTATAAATTCTAGGATCCCATATTACCCATATTCTACTTTTATTGCTTGGACTAGCATTAGATATCCACTGCAAACCAGGTGCTATCTTTTTGATTATATCATTGGTTCTGTGCTCCTTTACTCTATGTTCAACCAATGCTATTAGAGCTTTATTATTATTCCTTATAAACTTCCTCACCTCCTTTTGCTTATATGTTTTATTCAACCCCCTAATATTCCAAGTTATCACACTTATATTGGTATAAAAAAGGTTTATAATACAGCTCCTACTCCCCTTGACTACTCCTGCTCCCCAGAACAGGGAGACTGCCGATGTGGGGGCATCTCGGGAGTAGGAGGATGATGCATTTGGAGCATTCAGAGATTTTTTTGTTGTGTTGAAAATGATGCCGATCTCGATGCTCCAGTCATTTTCGGGGAGGCTGCAAAACCCCAGAAACATGTGATTTATGACATAACCCTTGTGCCTTGAGTTTTGATCTTCGTTTTCCTAACTTCTTTCCTATGTGCTGTAGGTCACGACAATGTACGACCAGGCCTTTTCCAAGTTACGAGCTGAACTAACTCATTATGAGGAGGATTTCGAGAAGCTCTTTTCGGAGTCAAAAGAGCTAAAAACTCTATACGGCCGAAGGGAGGAGGAACTAAATAACCTTTGAGCATGTTCGGAGAAAGCGCTCTAGGAGCGGGCCAATTTTATCGAACAGGTGGTTTGGTACTCAAGAGTTTTCCTTGCATTTTCGTAACTTGTTATTTATTACCTTGACTCTGTATTTTGCAGACTGAGTGAAAGGATGCCCTAGCGGGGCAGCTTCGGGAAGAGATTATGGCCAGAGATATTGAGATCCTTGAGCTAAAATAGTGAGAGGATAGAATGGCCTTGGAAAGGGATACTCCCCGAGAGGAGCTGCCCTAGACCTATAGTCTTCTCCAAAGTGCTAGAGAGGAGGCTCATAAATTCAAGGGGCTTCATGCTGAGTCGGCTGCCGCGTTATCCACGGCCAAATATGAAGCCGGTGAACTCTTATCCTCATATCGGGATGATATTGCTGTAGTGAATGCTCGAGCCAGGGAGATATCCGTCGAGGCCGAGCTCAAACTGGCTCGTGCCCTTACACAAACTCGTTTAAAAGCTCGGAGGCTAGCCTTTGAAAAAGTGCATGCCAAGGGTTTCTACCTCTCTGCCGAGATCGAAGAAGTGAAGGCCTCGAAAGAGAAGTTGGCAGCTCTGACTACTTCGAACGAGGGCTCTTCGAGTAGCTCGAGGAGTAGTAAAGATGAAGTCTAGGCCACCCTTGCTCTTTTTACTTCTCCTTTTGTATGTGGACTCCTCGTGGGAGTTTTGTAAATACACCTTTGTAAATATATTTTTGGAATGCAAAAGAATTATTTTGTTTAATGTCTTCGAAGCCTCGCCTTTTAGTGTTTATTGTCATACCTCCTTTTTACCTACACCCCCGTAAGGGTATATAAGGGAGTTTTTTTCCAATTTAAAGTGACAATCGAAACGATATTATTCTATTTAAAAATCAAAGTTGCCACTTGAGATAATTTATGGTGTCCCAAGTCACCGGTTTCAAATTCCGAATTGAGGAAAAGATTGACTCTGTTTATAGTCCGCAAACACAGAAATCCAGGTAAGGAGTTTTGTTAACCCGGGAGAAGGTGTTAGGCATTCCCGGGTTTCGTGGTTCTAGCACAGTCTCTCAACTGTTATTACTGGCCTATTATGTGATTTTAATACAGGTTTTAACCTATGGTTCAATTTTAACTTTATATCCACCTTTATTTAAATATTTTTAGGAAGATTCAACGTCACATAAAATGCTTCTTGAACCGCGTCACATAAATGCACCCGCAGTCCGCAACACATTTTACCTAACGTTGTTGAGATTTGGATTTGGGTCACATAAATGCGCACACGAGTTTAGGAAGGTAAATTATTAAAATAACGCACCTAAATCAACTCCGCACTTTTAAATTTGCGAGGTCCATGAAAAATTCAACTAATGGCACACCTCGATTTCTAAAGAGTTAAAATATTAATTAAGCGAGGGCCATGAATTTTGAGATTTTATTTGGCACGGCACACCTCGATCCCAATTCTTAAGGGAAATTCGAAATTAATCTTTTGAGGGACATAAACTAAGTGATTGGATGGTACACCTCAAATTTATTAAGGAAAAAAATTCAACCAAGCAATTGGAAAATTCAGAAGACTTTTCATATCCCATAACTTAAAAAACCAAACGACCAAATGTGATAAATAGCACATGAATCCAATTAACCAAATGAAACTTCATCACATTCTACCAAACAAAGCAACGAGATGGTAACTCGGCAAAGCAGAGATTTACAACTACAAGGATCAAACAAATCCACAGAAGGAAGTCTCAAACATATTAAACTTAAACAACAAGAGAAACAAGCAATCACACATCAATAAACAATATATCAAACACCAAGCATGATATTAAGCAAAATCGCACAATAAACCTTCAGGAAGCATTGTATGAATCATACCTTACATGATTTTCACCAAAACAAAAATCTGGATTCGGTTTTGGACTCCAACCGGAACCTCAACGAATTACCTCGATCTCGACAGAATCTCAGTCATGATTTCAAAAGATATTGAATGGGAATTCAATGGAGAGTCGCCGGATTCAATGGAAGTCAGTCACCTCCAGTGACTTCGTCACATAGAAATGATTAGCGAGCAAGAGGGATGGGGGAGATGGGGGTGAGGCTTTTAGTGTAAATGGCTGCTTCAACGCTTAGGCCCTAGGTTTTGATTTTCTGATTTTTCATCCTCTAGGTCTAAGTTCAAAAGTCTTGTATTGTTTTATGAAGAAGAAAGTCCAAAAGCTCTGTTATCGGTTGATGCACTGTAGAAGAGAACAATCAGGAGGTTCCTTGAAACGGCGGATCTTTTTTATTAGAGTCCCTCCCAGGCATTATTTTTTGTGTCCTCCCCAACTCATTATAGGCGTTCCCTTTATGTAGGTCTAGGTTCTAGGTTTATATTTTATGTATTTTGAGAATTAGCCCCTAGGTCTTTTTGTGTTAAGTCCTTAGGGTCTTTTTATTTATTTTTTATTCCAAAGAAGAGTCTAGAAGGGTTCCTAGGATTAGCTTAATGAGTATTGTATATTGAGCTTAAGGAATGGGCTAGAAACTTGGGCCTTTATGACTAGCTATGTTTAAAATTAACTTAATTAACTAAAAGTATTATCAAAAATATTAATTCGCTCTACCTAAGTAAAAATAATTATTAAAATAAGACTGACCGTTAAAACAAAATAATTTTTTGGTATTTTTCGAGATTAAAAATGACTACAAAATATTAATGAACCTATTTTTTGAAATTTTCGTTTTCTAAAAAGTAAAAGAATAAAAATGAGTTGAAATAGCTATATTAGACCTAAATTAAATATTTACATGCTAAAATATGAAAAATCTTGGGGAGGGTCAAAAATCACATGTCTACATTCATGCCACAGTCAAGCCTCGAATCTGAATTTAACTCCTTCGAGTTCGGTCTTGGAGTAGCAGAGACCCTTGGGGTCGGGTTGGTATGAGATCTATTTTACTCCCCAATTACTCGAACAGTGCATGGTATTTTTATTCCTATGATATGACCGTTAAATAACCAGAGTTGCCCCATTTTTTTTTATTGAGGGCTTTGCCGCTTTGTGCATCTACCTTTCTCTGTGGAGTTCCTTTACTAACAGTTCTAGTGCCGTGTTAGATCAAAGCTTTCGCCTGAGTTTTCAGCTTCCCTTTCTTGTTTTTAGGGAGCCATGGCCACCACACCCAAATCTGCTTATCAGGAAGAGGGAAGTCCCATCTCTGCTTCCCTCCCGGCCGATGGCATACCGCCGGCGTTTGGTGAGATAACTTTGAAATTTTTTTGTCTCGAGGAGAGATTTCACGATAGAGAAACCTCTCGACATTCTGGGCCATCTAGAACATGCATTGAGGTTCATTCGATCAATAGAAAAGAGACACCTTGAGGCTATCAGAGAGACTGCGATGGGGAGAAAAGGTGAGGCTGCAAGTACCCTCCCGGGAAGAGGATATCATGACCCACGTAGAGGGGTTTCTGAACGTGTAAACGTACCCTTTTATGTTGGGTCCTCTCGATCGACTCGTGCTCAAATTCTGTCGAAGACATCGAGTTACTTTGGCTCAGATCAATACGTCTTTCTAGCGGATTGTGCTGATGTTGAGATTTTTTGCTGAGAAGGCCGAGCTCGAGTTCACTCTTAGCCATCTCCTCAGATTGTATCAGCCTTTACATCATCGAGGTCTAATTACACTACAAAGATGATCCACCAGGCCCTTTATATCCAGTGATAAGGAGGACAAGGATCGAGGATGGATGAGTCGGTTTGTTTGAGTGAGGACTGTTGATATTATTCCTGCGGAGTTCCTGCCGTTTCCTGAGAAATGGAATTTCAAGCGTAAGTGATACAATGTATTCTATTATTTTTGTTTTCGGAGGAGCCAGACTCATAAAGACGTTTTCTTTCTTGTACCGCTTTGATCTTGTAGATGCCAAATGAGGTCCCCGATCTTGCGGGCTGGGCCTGCAAAATGGCAGCCTCTTCGACTTACGATGAGCACAATTGGCGAGATTTGTCGAAGGGCAAATAGGAGGCTAAGCACCATGGTATGTGCTATGTAGTCCTTCTATTGAGGAGTACTTTCCCTTTATTTTGCACTAATTTCTTTGTTGTAGGCATTGGTGAATTTTCTTAGGTGAGACCGTCCCCTTTCGAGGAGGAGGGCGGACCTTCGATTTCTAAGGCAAGGAAGGATAATAAAAGGAAAAGATACTTGAAGGACGAGAATTCCCATAGCAAAGTAGGATCCACCAGGGGGCGCGAGAAGGATGTTGCCGCTGATGAAGACGTTATTTTTATCGGTCATTCTGTGGACATCAATGCACCTGGAGAGGATGAATCTGTATTGATGGCTCGAACCAGGAGGCCTCCCGAGACTGTTGAGCTTGCTGGGCTCGAGGTCCCTAGTCTTGAGGGAGAGATTCCTCAAGCGAGGAAAGGTAAAAGTCCTTCATTGCATGACTTGGCGGCTGGTTTTCGGACGTTAGGAAGTACTCCGAAGGGAATTGGCTTCGACATATCTCCGCCCAATAAGAGCGCATCGGGTGGCTCTGCTGGGGACGATGAGACCAAGCCGGTAGATGCGAAGTCGACCTTCGAGGAAGCTCAGCGTCTATGCTCCATGGTGAGTTTTGAAGTTATCATAACGTTTCCAACTTCATACTTTCTAATTTTTAACTGAACTTTTCTTTTCCGTAGGCCTTCGATAAGCTCAATTCAGAGCTGCTTAGTTGTGATGCTAAGTTGCGTAAGGACTTGGATGGGGAGAAATCCCTCAGGCTTCTTTGCGATAAGAAGACAAGAGAGGTGATATACCTTCGATCGGAGTTGTACCGAAGACGTGATTACGAAGGCAACCTAGAGAAATAGGTATTTTCTATTTTGTGGGAATACATGCGTTTTATCCCATCTTTGGAAACTAACGTTTTGGTATCCCAGTTGCAGAGAAAGACAGAGACGCTGGAACGCCTTCGAGGTGAAGCCAACCAGGTAAATTCTTAATGCGACAATTTGAGGGCACATACATATGTTCATGTTGCGGCCAAAAGGAACGTTTTGGCTAAGCCTTTCGCCCTCGAGATATAACTTCATAATGCTCGAGAAGGTGATTCAGTCTAGAAGAGTAGAATTACTAAGCTTGAAATTGATCTTTTGAAGATGAAGGTCGAAGTCGTGGACGCTCGAGCCGAAGCCGAGGAGGTCCTAGAAAAGGCCGATAAGAAGGTGTCCATCTATCTGAAAGATGCTGCTGAAGCTCGTACAAAGTTGGGGAAGGGGGAATTCCGATCGAGAGAGGAGAAGTAATGAATATGCTCGGTGCAGATCCTGGAAGGAAACTCTCGAGGAGATTCATGGTAAGGGCATCGATCTCTCGGAGGAGATAGAGCAGGCCAAAGCGGATGATTTTGATGTCGAGTTCCTCATTTCTGATGATGAAGACAATAGAGAGGGGGCCGGTGAGGGAGCTGGCCCCAATGTAGCTGATGATGACATAGTCCCCGAAGGGGGAAAGGCTAAGTTCCCGAGGGTAGACTAGGTTTTTCTTTCTTGTTATTTGTATAGGGCTCACTGCGAGAGTGGTGTAAATGTATCTTTGTACAATTATTCATAATAAAAAAGGAAACCTTTTGGTTTTCCCTTCATATGAATTTCCACTTGCTTGTGTCTTTGTTTATGTTTTGATTGTTGATGTTTGTCGATAATTAGTCTGACATGTTGGACTTTTAAGATAGGAACCCTTAGTTGTGCTTGATGAGTAATTGATAATAGTTGACCGTTCAGGGCTCAGTCCTCGAATCATGTTTTGACTCAGGCTCATTGAACCTTAGATTTACAACATATTAGTCATTAGGCTCTTACGTATTGGCTCTTAGGCTCTTTATGCTGGACCTTAGGATCTTACGCATTGGCCCTTAGGCTCTTTAGGCTATCCCTTAGGCTCTTACGTATTGGCCCTTAGGCACTTTTTAGATTAGGTCGATGCGACCTCTAATATGGCTATAGTTTTCCCTATTTCGGTTGAAGAATTTTGAAGTTTTGATTATGACTTGGCATTGTTTGTGTTTGTCCGACTCTTCGACGGCTCAAATAAGAACATCTACTATGAGTCGATATGTGACGATAATTGAGTACTTCGGGAGGTTCTCTTCAAGGCTAATTTTTTGAAGCCTTTTACTAAAGGCTGATTGTCCCGTAGCCTTGTCATTGTTTGGAGCTAATATGATCTAAGCTCATTTGCTTATGTCAGGGGTAGCCTGATTAACTGATTATTTTTGAAGTATTTTCTAAGCATTTGAAGGCCTTTAATTTTATGGGAGCGGTCGGACGTCTCCGAGCTGTGTTAATTTGGCCGTAGCATTTTGATACGATCGTAGCCAATAGTTCCCAGGTGATATGACCTCGGCATCTATATCGAGGGTATGCCTTTTTAGGGGTCTAACACATTCAATATATAGCCTTGGTCTTAACATCGGGGTTGTGCCTTTTTAAGGTCTTATAAGTTTTGGCATGCCTCTTTGAGGTCTTACAGATTTGGTGTTGCCTCACTGAGGGCTTATGAGCTCGAAGTTTCCTGATCGAGATCTTACAAATTTGGGTTTTTGATGGCTCGATGACGGTCCTCGAGTGTTCGAGAGTTCGATTTTTGCCCTCGAGCCATCTTATGAGAAAATGGTAGAATTCTTTGAGGCACAAAGTGTTTTGTTAAGTAAAGAGGCTTCCTCAATTACTTGATATATGCGTACATGTTTTTTTTTTATTTTGGAGACTCGATTATTCTACATGGACACGGTTCATTTGACCGTTTGGCCCAATACAACATTCTCCTATCGAGATTCTCCTAGGCATAGTTCGATTTCTTTTGAAGAGGTGGCTCCCCGGGGCGATGCCCCCCAGTATTTGAGGTTGATCGAAGAAAAGCCTCGAATACTTGATGAGTTCTCCTTAGGTAGCATATGGATGTTGCCTTGTTAAAAACCTCGCCAGTAAAACCCGTTCAGGATAAAATCGGTCTACGGGAAAAAGAGCGCAACACATGCTTTAAAACCCAAGGTCTTTTGAACTGGAGGACGCTTCGATTCCTTTCAATCGAACACCTGCAACAATTAGTATAAAACATAAATGAAAAGGGATAAGGTCGTACCTTAGCATTGATAGCATTAGAGCCTCGATCCATTTTAATTGCTTGCTCCGAGGACGGAACACGGTCCTTTATTTACTCATTCGGGTGGAACCAAGAATGTAGGTTGTGATTGCTTATTGGCCATTTGCTTGTCTTTTGGCTTTTTTGATGTTGAGGGTATTGATGCCGGTGCTATGTCGTGCACCGCGAATATCTCTCTTGCTACATGCTGCTCCCCGTATACTACTTTTACTCTGTCCTTGGTTGGAAACTTCATCATTTGATGAAGGGTTGATGGCACTGCTCTCATATTGTGTATCCATGGCCTTCCAAGTAAGGCATTGTACCTCATGTCACCTTCGATGACATGAAACTTGGTATCTTGGATTGTACCTGCCACGTCGATCGGGAGGATAATTTACCCTTTTGTTGTCTCACTCACCGTGTTAAATTCATTGAGGACTCGAGTAGCGGGTACAATCTGGTCGAGCAGTCCGAGCTGCTCCACCACCCTCGACATGTTTATGTTGCTCGAGCTACCTGGATCCCTGAGCACACGTTTAATCTGAATTTTATTCAAAAGAAAAGAAATTACCAGTGCATCATTATGAGGATGAAAGAAGGCCTCAATGTCCTCTTCGCTGAATGTGAGAGCATCCTCTAGTTTGTAACTCCGAGTTCGCCTTTCTCCGGTGATGGATATTTTTGTCCCTTTGAAAATGGGTTCCTATAGGGCATCGACCCCTCCAATGATCATGTGGATGACGTGTTGTGGTTCTTCTGGTTCGTTTTTCCTATTCTCCTCTCTTTCTCGAAATTAGTTTTTTGGCTTGGTCACAGAGGAACTCTCGATGGTGCCCTTTGTTGATTAGTCGCGTTACCTCTTCTCGAAGCTGTCTACAATCTTCGGTCCTATGACCGTGGGTGCCGTGATACTTGCATACCAAGTTAGGTTTCCTCTGTGAAGGGTTTGACAGTATGGGTTTTGGCCACCTAATATCTTTGATTTTACTTATGGCCAATACGATGTCCGAGACATTGATGTTGAAGTTATACTCAGATAGCCGGGGTGCCTCTACCGGCCCAGTATGCCTATCGAAACCAGCTTTGCTCATGAGTCCCCGGGAACTTTGACCTCGATTTGTTCTTCGATTGCCTCGAGGTATATTACGCCTCGAGGCATTTCTTCGATCTTCTACATACGGCTGGTATCTTTCCTTGTTTAGACTCGACTCCCTTTCTATAAACCTTTGTTCTTTTGCTAAGAGCCTACTAGGATATACTGAGCCCGAGGGGGCTCCCAATTGGTCGTCTACGACCCTGATATTTGATTGATACCTGTTGTGCACATCCGCCCAGGTCGCGGCGGGATATTCGATCAAATTTTATTTTAGCTTCTTCAAGGATACCGATCTTCGCTTGTTCAAGCCTTGAGTGAAGGCCTGTATTGCCTAGTCATCGGATACTGGTGGTAATTCCATTCGCTCCATCTGAAAATGAGATACGAATTCCCTTAGCATCTCGTTTTCTCTTTATTTGATTTTGAATACATCGGACTTCCTGGTGGTGACCTTGATGGAACCAGCGTGTACCCTCACAAAAGAGTCCGCCAACATGGCGAATGAATCAATTGAATTTGGGGTAGGTTATGGTACCACAAGACGGACTCAATTTTGTCGTCCTTTAAGTCATTCCCTTTTACAACACAAGTATAAACGGCAACATGCTCATTGGGGTTCGTGGTCCCGTTATACTTCAGGACATCGGGCATGTTGAATTTCTTCGGGATGAGCTTCCGAGCCACACTTGATGGGAATGGCCTCTGCACGAACTTCTTTGAATCTACTCCCCTCAAAATCGGGGATGCCCCAGGGATCTAATCGACCCTTGAGTTATAACTCTCCATCCTTTTATCATTATATCCGATCTTGTTTTCTCCAAATTCAATTCTTTTGGTGAGGTCCTCGAGCATCTTCATAATAGCGGGGTCTGTTACTGACTCGTTGTTTCTCGATCTCTCTGGTGCGTGCTCGACTCGATGAGCCATTTCCGGTGCTACAGTTCTTGTGGTTTTTTGGTGACTTTGTAGCTGAGCAATAGGCATTTGTGTGCTTGCAACATTTCAAAAATGACTTGAAGATTAACGTCTCTTTCCTCATCGTGCACACTTCCATCGGTACGAGAGATTACATTGACATGCACATCATTCCGCAAGCTCACATCGATGAGGATTTGTGCTGGTGCTTTCCCTGGATTTTGTGGTGGTACACCGGCGTCTGCACCGTTTTCTCCTTGAAGCCCAATACCGTTGTTTTCACGTGCATTTGTTGAGTTAGACATTTTCGACCTGAAATAAGAGATTCTTGGACAAGAAAAAGTGTGAAGAATAACTTGTGTTTTCAGAAAACTAGCACCAAAATAGTCACTATTATTCTTAGCCCCACAATGGGCGCCAAACTGTTTACCTTGAAAATGGTAACTACAATTATATTTGATTTTTTGGTTCTAAAAATATGTGATTTATTTTAACACTAGTTGTTAGGCAATATATGCTAGGTATAAGTTTAGAAAATGAGAAAAGCAAACCAACGGGGTCATGAGGCTGGGCCTCGAGCTAGCTGGAGCAAGGCCGCGAGGTCTAGATGGGGCTAATAGCAATGAACAACTGATGAAGAATCAATGATAATGAGGGCCTCAAAGATGGCCCTTTATAGTTAATAATGATCAATAAATGAACAACGAATGAACAATGAAAGAATAAGCAATAAATGCGAAGAACAATTGTTTAAGCAAAGAGTAGAGAATATTGTATTGTATTCAATAATAATCTGAATCCCCTTACAAGATGACAAGGGTCCCCTTTATATTGTTGGGGGGGGGGGGAATCCCAAAATCGTACATGTCTAATAATGACAAGGAAATGCTATTGGTACAACTGTATAATAACTTTGTACGGATTTGTACTATTCTTGCAGACCTGGTCAGCTCTAACCACGTGTCTTTGGGAGCTTTCCCGCCTTTCCATGATGATCGTCGATTTATGCTGCTCCGAAATTGACCTTCGATGTGCTCCCTCGAGGGACGCACCTCAGGGACATACTTCAAATTCTCCTTCGAGCTCCTCGAGGCCAGGCATGAAATGCTAAAATAACCCCGAAGTCGAACTCTTCCGAATTTGGCTGTATACAAGAATAAAAAAAATACACAATGATTAGCCCAAAGTGTTGTATGTAATTTAGATGATCGTTATAAGTGAATAAAGCATGGTATTTATAGCCTAGTTAGGATGACGCTGTTTTGAGTTTGTATACGGTCGAGATCGTATGCCTTCGATCTATAAGCTTGAGACGTTGTCCAAAAGCCGGATCGGCTAAGGTCCAAGTTCAAGCAAACTCGAGTTCGAGGTCGACGCACTAGACTCTAGCTAAAGGAAGGAATGCAATGACCAAATATAGGAGTACGAGGAGTATCGAAGCCGAGTATGCTCGACCCCAAAATAGTACCATTATGGATTTGTAACAGAATTGAACGATTCCGTACTAGGCGGTTAGACAGTTGTACCAAGAATATTCCTTGCTCGACCCCAGTCATTTGAAACATGATCTAATAATTGAGCAAAGAATATACTCTCTACTTATTGCCTACTGTTCATCAGAATCATCCTTTAGCTATAATGTTCTTACTTTACTTTTCTTACTTAATTGTTCTAATTGTTCTAAGCCTACCTCGAGGTCACTAAGCTCGAGGTCACCACTGCTGAGTAACATTGGTTTGATTAACTTGTTTCTTTCATTTCAACTCCATATTTCTTGATTGTTAATTGGTATTGGAATAAATCACATATCTTTAAAACCACAAATCAAATTTAATTTTTACTCGTATTTTCGAGGTTAACATTTTGGCTCCCACCGTGGGATTAAACATAATAGTGATTATTTCTTTACCGATTCTCGTTACACACATTGTTCTTACACTTTTTCTTGTCAAGATTTTTGATTCTCAGGCTGAAACATGTTTAGCTCAAAAAACGCAACCATTCATGACAACGAAGGTCTTGGAGAAAGCATCAACACAGGGATCGGTGTACCACCGATAAACCCAGGGGAAGTGCCAAACGTGGAACATATTGATGTTAGTTTGCACATTGCTTTGAATGTAAATCTAGGCATGGACCCCAAAGGAAATATACGCAGGGAAGCCCGATCTGGAGACCAACGAACACAAGGAATGGGAGATGGGGGAGTCAACCTCCAAGTGATATTCGAGATGTTGCAAGTGTAGCAAATAGCCATCACTCAACTTCAGAGTCAGAATAAAACTCCAAATACAACCGAACTAGTAAACACTCGATGTGCTGAACTGGCGCTGGAAAGGCTAGATGAAAGCGGCTCGGGGACTGAACCCATGATTATGAGAGTGCTCGAAGAGCTTACTAAGAGGATAGAGTCCGAAAAGAAAATTGTAGACAATGACAAGAAAGTGGAAACTTATATATCCCATGAAGACCAGATATCGGGGGTACCTCCAGTTTTGAAAGGTTTAAATGCCAAAAAGTTCATATGAAAATCATTCCCTCAGAGCGCAACTTCGATGCCCATTCCTAAGAAATTTCTCAAGCCCGATATACCCAAATATAACTGTCACACCTCCTTTTTCCTACTACACCCTGGAAGGGGTATATAAGGGGTTTTTTTTCAATTAAAGGACAATCAAAATGGGATTATTATTAAAAGATTCAGAGTCGCCACTTGGGAAATTTATGGTGTCCCAAGTCACCGATATAGAATCCCGAATCGAGGAAAAGAATGATTCTGTTTAACAGTGCGCGAACCAGAAATCCGAGTTAGGAATTCTGTTAACCCGAGAGAAGGTGTTAGGCATTCCCGAGTTCTATGGTTCTAGCACGGTCGCTAAACTGTCATATTTGGCTTAACTATCTGATTTTATACAATTATGAACCTATGTGCAAATTTTAACTTTTTAACCGCTTTTATTCATTTTTTAGAGAAAATTGCAACGTTATTAAAACACGTCTCGAACCACGTCACATAAATGCACCCGTGGTTTTTGAAATATTTTAACATCGTTGAGATTTGGATTTGGGTCACATAAATGCGCATCCGAGTTTAAGAAAATCAATTATTAAAACTAACGCGCCTAAAGCAATTTCGCGTTTGCAACTTTGCGAGGGCAATAAAATTTGCTAAATGGCACTCCTCGAGTTCTAAGGATAAATAAGATTAATTAAAATGAGAGCCATGAAATTTCCATTTTTGTTTGGCACGGCGCACCTCAGTTATTCTTAGCCAACATGTTTCTACATTAAGTTACGAGGGCCATAATTATTTTGCGTTGTCTAATATGGCCCGCCTCCATAATTAAAGAAAAAACTATATTATTTAAACAAAAGAGGGGCAAGATTATACCATGGTGCAAGCTTACGAAATACATTTTTAGAGGAAAAGTTACTGGTTTGAAGTTAAAAGGTTGGGCCCCTCGTGAGGCCTAATAACCTATATATGCAGTGCCTTTTGAATTATACATTACCAATAGTCCAGGATAGGGTCCACGAGGGAACCCAAATTGAAGCGAGACGGACTTAACAAGCAGCAGGGTTCCTGGTTCGAACTCACACATCAACACAAAGAAGCTGATTTTTACATTTAACTCTAGAACCCGCGTTACTTTGCCTCAGGAAATGGGGATGGGGCTTCGAACCTAGAAAACAACAAAAGATATTCAAATCTTTGAAAAAAACGTAGTGACAAATGGACTAAAACCTCAAGACCCAATAAACATAAAGCCTGAAAGGGCGTGTCCAAAGGCCTGGACTCGACATCGAGTCCTTAACATCATAGATGCCCCTCTTGCATTTTAACAATAATGAAAAGCCTTCATAACACTAATATTAATCACTTTGAGATAACAGTTAAACTCATGCTTCCACTAATTTTAAAAGCTAATACATGCCCTTTATGCTACCAGCTATTCAGCAAATTTGAATTGATATGAACAAGATCCAAAATTGAGCAAAATCCCTGAGGCCAATACACAAACTTACCGAGATCTTAATAGCTGACCCCAAATCCTCAACCCAAAAGTATGACTCTATCATTACAACATACTAAAAGACATATAAAGGCTAAAATTACATACAACTCTAAACTGCTAATAGATGCATTACTGAAGACAAGAAGGAAATAAAACTTCAAAAGCGCAAAACAGTTTTTTCATTCAATTCAGTTTTCACTACAAAAAATGCATGAGTACATCCATTTGCCATCCATAGTTTATGAAATACCTGGAAAATGAGAAGAAACAAATCAAGGATGATCAGAGTTCAAGAAGCAGTAGAAATGAAGCAGAAATCAGCCTCAAATCCAATATAATAGTAACCAAAACCAAGCAGCTTCTAACCCCAGCTTCTAACAGACTTTAATTTGACTTATAAATCCCAAACTCGAATTGAAACAAAACTTCAAACACCAAGTTCAGCTCGAAATCAATATTTAAAACACCCAACTAAACCATCTTTAACCCCAAATAAATCATAAACGACTTAAAAAAAGAGAAACCTCCAGGATCAGATCAAAGATCAATGGAACAATATTTCATTAAAGTTTTCAGTCATTTTTTGTGTTTTTTTTAATTTTTTCTATTTAATCCTCGATGCAACAGTAATTTGTACAGCTTTCTAGATTTAAAGCTCTCTATCTCTGCCTTCAAAGGCAAGTTTATGTGCCTTTATAGGCAAGTAAGTAGGGCACCTCTCAGATTTTTAATTTACCCCTTAGGTCTTTTTTTTTAATTTCTTATTTTAGCTTAGGACTCCTGATGATAGGATATAATAACGTATTTTAGTCGATTATTACGCTCTAATTTACTGCACTTTAGTTGAGTTTGCGCTTTAATCGCTAGTATTTTGCACTAACGGTGTGTTTTATATCTTGTAGGAGTGATTTCGAGCTATATAGATGTTATGGAATGAATTAAAGTGATTTGGAGCTTTGAAGTCTGAGTAAAAGCACAAGAATTTAAGCTGAGATTGTATTCGGGGATCAACGGATGATAAAACAACAAAACAAAGACTCAAGGATGCATATTGCGCACTGTCTAGTAAAACAGACATAACTTTTTTCTCAGAACTCTATTTGGGAACCACAATATATGGTTGGAAATATAACTCAAAAGGTTACAACTTTCATGTTATACGTTTTTCTAAATTCCAAATAGAACAGGGTGAAAAATGCGGTAGAAAGTGCACCGCGGTCGTCACCACGGTCCGCGCCGCGGTTTGAGGCATTGCCTTCCGCGGTCGTCACTGCGGTCCACGTCGCGGCCGCGGCAGTCCAGACGTGAAATATTGTTCTTTTTAGCGTAGGAGAAGGTATAATTATTTGTGCCCGGCCCTACTTGGTATATATACATGAAAAAACGATATTTTTGAGGGGTTGGACATATTTTTGACACATATTTGACCTAAGGAGGCAGAGACACAATAAGAGAAAGGCGGGGAATTCTTCAACAAGTTTTTCCTTCCTCTTCCTATTTTTTCATTGTTGATTATGACTTTTAGTATTGTAGTTTTACATACTATTATGAATAGCTAATTTGTTATCTAAAGTTTTGGTAAAACCCGTTGGGGATGATTTAGTTGTTATATTAATATAGTTTTGAATTGGTTATTTATCTCTATTTGTTCAACTACGTTTTGATTGTGGTTAATTGAAAGGATCCTCAATTAGCCGTTCCTATTTATTATGTATCTACTTGAGAGAGAGTATATATTTAGGTAGTTGTTTGAACAACATTACTCCCGGAGTATAGGCGAGAGTCATAACCGAGGGTCTAGAGGTTGGATTAGAGATAACGATACCTCGGGTGCGATCTAAGTGAACTGTAATGTGAATCTAGCTAGCGTAGTTTGAGAGAGTGCGTCTAGTAAATTATCATAATTGCTTGAGAGAGATTTATGATAGCTGGAGAGTTCATGATTGATAGAGGCAACTAAGTCAAAGCTATAAGAAACATACAACTAAGGAAATCAACAACGGGGGAAACCATTACCTTAGACCTTTATTTCAATTGTTTACAATTCAAACATAGTTAGTTTTCAGCTATTTATTTATTTTCAATCTTGTCTTCGTAGTGATATTAAACAAATACAACTAAGCCTTAGTTCTCTGTGGGATTAGACTCCGGACTTTTAGACCGGATTATATTTGCAGCGATCGCTTATCCTTTTTACGACTAGAGTTGGGCGTGATCAAATTTTGGCGCCGTTGCCGGGGAACTAACGGTGAAGTTGTAGCTGTATATATTGATAGGGTTCAAGTTTGGATTTTTAATTTTGTTTTTTTTGTATTTTTATTTTTTATTTTATTATAACTGTTGATTTGAGAAACATGACATCTTGGAATTATGGGAATTTAGGTGTAGATAATTCTACTATTGATCTCCATACATATTGTGAAGGAAACCACCAGTGGCAAAATTTTCAAAACGTTCCTAAGAGCGAGTTATGTGCACCAACTCAATCTTATTGGTGGAATGTATGTGATGTGTGCGGTGGTAAAAATGGTCACCTTCATGGTTGTGCTTATATTTCTTATTTTTCTTCAACCCCTTACTATGATGGTTCTACCTTTTCTTTTGAAGTTAATAGGAACAAAGAACCAGGGAATGCGGACTTGAAGGAGATCAAGGATATGCTAAAGTGCCTTCTGGAACAAAACAATGAGAAACAATTGCACATCAAAAGGCAAGAGGCAACTATTCGCAAGTTAGAGGCTCAATTGAGTCAAGTGGTTGGAGATTTTAATGCTCAACAAGGCAATATTGAGGATAGTAGCAAAGAAGAGTATGGATTTGAGGTGTTAATTGGAGAGGTCAGAGTAGAACATCAACAACCTAGCCAACCACAATTTGTGGATGTCAATGTTGAAGAAGTGAGACTAGAGCCAGCTAAGGACTTTGAGGATATAAATTTTGTTGACTCTAGTATCACTGATGTTGAGGATGTTAAAAGTCCTGAAGTTCATGTGGTTGAGTGCATTGGTCCACACTCCAAGCATTTTTCCACATTGTGTTTGGATGATTATATAGAAATAGAGTCATCCGAACCAACTGAAGAGTCAACGAATGCGGAACAAGGTACATATATTCCGAAATTCTTCTTGCCAGAAAGTCAGGATTACAAACCTCATACAAAGGCCAAGGAGTGCAAAACATTACATTATATCCTTGGGCATGTTAGATTCATTCCACCGCTCCAAGAGCATAATCATAAGCTTGAAGCAAAACTTGGGGTTCAATTCATAAGCTCGAGGTGGAGGCAAAAAGTTATTCGCGTCATGCCGCGACGTTAAATCAAGCGCTTGTTGGGAGGCAACCCAGCTTTATTGCTTTCTTTTATTTATTTTTTATTGTATTATTTTTGTAGTGTCAATTTTTTATTTTTCAGGAGCATGGAAAGCAAAGGTATTGGAAGGACCAAGCTTGGGAGAAGTCTGAGTACCCCATGAGCTGTTAGTGCTTCGGCCTTTGGCCTACCAGGGAATCTCTTTTACCCTTTTATTAGTTATGGTGTGCGTTGGGAACAATGCACAATTTTAAGTGTGGGGTGAGGAGATTGTCTGGGTGACTTTTTATGCTATTTTAGTTGTGTTAGTTTAATTGAATATTTTTTTTAAAAAGAAAAGATTGGACTTTTCCCGATGATGGATCTATTAGACAATTTTCTTGAGGGAAGTAAGTCTAATGAAAATATCAAAAAGATTTTTTGTTTTGTTTTAGGTAGTGTAGTAACTCCCCCTTGGTTTTTCTTTGGGCCACGGTTCTTTTTCAAGGGTTTTGTTTGAACCGGGTGTAGTTTTTTTTTTTTGGGAATAAGAGCCATTGTGTTGTGCTTTGAATTGAAGCAATATCTCTTGACTTTGCTATGCCTTGAGAATAGTGAGTACTTTGGTTGTGACGCTTAGGCTCAGTTTTTGACTCTTGTAGAAGTACCTTAAATTGTATTATCTTAACTTTGCTTAACTGCTTTGACTAGAGTGTCTATGAATCCAATCCTGAGTGAGTTATGTGCCATGTGTGTGTAAGGTTTTGCGTTATTCAGTGCATTGCATTTGATGCCTAGAACTTGCCCTGTGTGTTTGCAAAGCGAAATAGAAGTGTTGTTCAGTCTTGGAAGTGATATAGGCGTTTTCTTGTTGAGCCAAATATGTATATTTAACCCACCTAATTGTTATATATCGTAGTTAACCTCTTTGAGCCTATAATCCTTTTTCTTTGGCAACCACATTACAAGTCTTACCCATTTGTTTGAATTAACCATCTATTTGAACCTTTTCACCTCTCATGAGCACTTAAATTATTATGAACTTTGTAAAAGTTAAAGTGTGGGGTGGCTGGTGTGGCTTTTGAGTGGAACTAATTGAATAAGGAGAAATGTGCATTGTTTTGAAAAGGGAAGAGCCACTTGAATTTAAAAAAAAATAAAATAAATATATATATATATATATAGTTGGATTGTTGTGAAAAAAAATTCCTTGACAAGTGGTGGCTCTTGACGTAAGTGT
>MU782338.1:0-10766 GCA_026770625.1 Nicotiana glauca | reverse complement strand
AATGGGATCGTGTGGCACGCCGACCACTTATATATTATGAAATGGGATCGTGTGGCACGCCGACCACTTATATATTATGAAATGGGATTATGTGGCACGCCGACCACTTATATAGTTCATGAGAACTGATGTTGTTTGTGTTTACTTCTGATAAGTTGTTTTCCTCTGTATTTCCCCTACGCATGTCCCCTCCCCGTTTTAAATTGTATTTTACTGCTGTTATTTAGTTGCACTTGTACATATATTTGCACAGGTGGATTGGTAGTCGTGTCTAGCCTCGTCACTACTTCGCCGGGGTTAGGCCTGACAGTTACCAACACATGGGGTCGGTTGTGCTGATACTACACTTCTGTGCTCTTTTGCACAGATCACGGTACCGGAGCATCTTTTGGACTACAGCAGTAGGATATTGACCGAGAGCTGACTTCATTCCAGGGACTTGCGAGCTAGCCTAGCTGGCGTTCGCAGGCCGAAGTCCCTTTCCATTTGTTTTCATTGTACCGAGACAGACATTTATGTATTTCTATTCAGACTTGTTTGTAGCACTCTTTAGTAGTTCGTGAGATAGCGACACCAGTATTGGGTAGAGAAGTATTAAACTTCTGCATTTTCGGTTTTCAGTTATTTATGTTTTAAAGACTTCCGCTTTTATTTAAATGACTCGTTAATATTATTATTGTTGGGTTGTTATCGGAAAATTTTTAAATGCTTGGCTTGCCTAGCTCCGACAGTAGGTGCCATCACGCTTCTCGATGGTGGAAAATTCGGGTCGTGACAAGTTGTATCAGAGCCCTAGGTTACATAGGTCTCGCTACTCATGGATAAACTTGGTAGAGTCTGAGGAATCGGTACGGAGACGTCTGTATTTATCCCTCAGAGGCTACAGAGTTAGGAAAAGTTACACTTTTGTTCTCTCTTGTCGTGCGATTCTGTTTCACAAATACCGATTGTCTTTCCACTCTGTTCTTTTGCAGATGGCGAGAACACGTGCTTCCTCTTCTACCGCGCAGCAGCCCAAGCCCCTAACAGCAGCTCCTGCGGGGGGCAGAGGCCGAGGCCATGCCAGAGGCCGAGGTAGCGGCAGAGCTTAGCCCCGGGCACCAGTCCTAGAGGTGGAGCCTCATATTGACTATGATGAGGAGGTTCCAGCCCCAACAGCTCCAGTGGGCCCAACTCAGGTCCTAGGAAGGGTCATGGTCACCCCAGATCTTCAGGATGCTTTAGTCAGACTGGCAGGCTTTATGGAGAGTGTCACTAGAGTGGGTTTGCTTCCAGTAGCACCAGCCACTTCTCAGGCTGGAGGAGGATTTCAGACTCCTGCTATACGTACTCTGGAGCAGGTAGCTCCCCAGGCTCATGTCCCAGTGGTACAGCCAGCTGTGGCAGCTCAGCCAGCTATTGCAACCCAGACCGACAATGGAGCGGCGATGTCTTCAGATGCTTTTTGGAGACTTGATAGGTTCTCCAAGCTCTTCACCACCACATTCAGCGGTGCTTCATCAGAGGATCCACAGGATTTCTTATTCAGCTGCCATGAGATCCTTAGGACTATGGGTATTGTGGAGACCAATGGGGTCAACTTCGCCATCTTCCGGCTTGCAGGATCTGCCAAGACTTGGTGGAGGGACTATTGTTTATCCAGACCAACAGGGTTGCTATCATTGACATGGGATCAGTTTGCAGAGTTGTTTTTGGAGAAGTTTCTCCCAGTTACTCAGCGAGAGTCTCTTCGCAGGTAGTTCGAGCGCCTCCAGCAGCGCTCTATGATAGTCATGCAGTATGAGACTCGGTTCATTGATATGGCACGCCATGCTATTGTTATACTCCCCACAGAGCGAGAGAGGGTGCGGAGGTTTATTGATGGATTGATTCAGCCGATCCGTCTCCAGATGGCTTTGGGAGCTGGTAGTGAGATTTTTTTTCAGGAGGCGGCCAATGCTGCCCGTAGAGTTGAGATGGCTCTTGCACGGGGAGCTGGTCATGGGTCAGATAAGAGGCCCCGTCATGCAGGTAGATTCATTGGTACCTCATCTGGAGGTGGGGATTCTTACGGTAGAGGCCACCCTCCAAGGCCCTTTCAATCAGCCCTTCAAGTCTAACATGGTACTTCAGGTGGTCGTGGTTCTCAGCCGTATTATTCTAACCAGCAGCCTTTCAGTTCACCATCATCACCTATCAACGCACCACCACTCCATTATTCTCAGCAGTCGAGGGCTTGTTACACGTGTGGCGATACGAGACATATTGCCAGGTATTGCCCTCGAGCTTCGGATGGTTCTTAGCAGCAGGGCCCTCGCCCTATGATTCAGGAATCCATTGATTCATAGGCCGCCCAGCCAGCTAGAGGCGAAGGTAGAGGCTATAGATGTAGAGGTAGGGACCATAGAGGTGAAGCTCGGACCGCTAGAGGCAGAGGCCAGCCAACAGTCGATCGTTCCAGAGATATGATTTAGGGAGGTGGGGCCCAACCCCGGTGTTATGCTTTGCCAGCCAGGCCAGAGGCTGAGTCTTCAGATGCTATTATTACAGGTACTATTCTAGTCTGTGATAGGGATGCTTCAGTGCTATTTGACCTTGGGTCTACTATTCATATGTGTCATCTTATTTTGCACCCTACCTGGCTATGCCCAGTGATGCTTTGGGTATCCCTATTTATGTATCTACACCGGTGGGTGATTCTATAGTGGTCGACCGAGTTCATCATTCCTGTGTGGTAATGTTTGAGGGTCTTGAGACCCGTGTTAATTTATTGCTTTTAGACATGGTGGATTTCGACGTTATATTAGGGATGGATTGGTTGTCCCCATATCATGCTATCTTGGATTGTCATGCCAAGATCGTGACCTTGGCTTTGCCAGACTTGCCCTGATTGGAGTGGAAAGGGACACCAGGACATGCCATCTGCAGTGTTATTTCATATGTGAAGGCTCAACGTATGGTCGAGAAGGGGTGTTTAGCTTATCTGGCGTATGTTCACGATTCCAGCACAGAGGTTCCTTCTATTGACTTTGTTCCTATTGTTTGGGAGTTCCCCGAGGTTTTTCCTTCAGACCTGTCGGTATGCCGCCCGATAGGAATATTGATTTCTGTATTGATCTGGCCCCAGGCACGCAACCCATTTCTATTCTGCCGTATCGCATGGCCCCACCAGAGCTGAATGAGTTAAAGGACCAGTTGCAAGATTTGCTAGAGAAGGGTTTTATCAGGCCTAGTGTTTCTCCTTGGGGTGCGCCGATGTTATTTATGAAGAAAAAGGATGGATCGATGAGGATGTGCGTTGATTACCAGCAATTAAACAAGGTGATGATTAAGAACAAGTATCCACTGCCGAGGATTGATGATTTGTTTGACCAGCTTTAGGGTGCGAAGGTGTTTTCAAAGATAGACTTGAGATCGGGCTACCATCAGCTAAGGATTAGGGTGTCTGATGTCCCTAAGACAGCATTCCGCACTCGGTACGAGCATTATGAGTTTTTGGTTATGTCATTTGGGTTGACCAATGCCCCTACAACATTTATGGAGTTGATGAACCGAGTGTTCAGACCTTACTTGGACTTGTTCGTGATAGTTTTTATTGATGATATTCTGGTGTACTCCCGCTGCCAGGAGGAGCACGAGCAGCATCTCAGAGTGGTTCTTCAGACTCTGAAGGATAGTCAGTTGTATGCTAAGTTCTCTAAGTGCGAGTTCTGGATGAGTTCGGTTGCATTTCTGGGTCATATTGTATCAACAGAGGATATTCAGGTGGACCCGAAGAAGATTGAGGCAGTCAAGAACTGGCCATGACCAGCATCAGCTACTGAGATTCGGAGTTTTTTGGGGTTAGCAGGTTATTACCGCCGGTTCGTAAAGGGATTTTCATCCATAGCAGCCCCGATGACCAGATTGACCCAGAAGGGTGCCCAGTTCAGATGGTCAAACGAGTGTGAGGAGAGCTTTCAAAAGCTCAAGACAGCTCTGACTACGGCACCGATACTGGTTTTGCCCACAGGCTCAGGACCCTATACAGTTTATTGTGATGCTTCCCGTATTGGGCTTGGTGCATTATTGATGCAGGATGTCAGAGTCATTGCTTATGCTTCGAGGCAATTGAAGATCTACGAGAAGAATTATCCGGTTCATGATCTAGAGTTGGCAGCCATTGTTCATGCTTTGAAGATTTGGAGGAATTATTTATATGGTGTGACGTGTGAGGTGTACACTGATCACAAGAGTCTACAATACTTGTTCAAGCAGAAGGAGTTGAACTTGAGGCAACGGAGGTAGTTGGAGCTATTGAAGGATTATGATGTTACTATTTTGTACCACCCGGGGAGATCCAATATGGTGGCCGATGCATTGAGTAGGAAGTCCGCCATCATGGGTAGTCTTGCTTATGTTCCGGTCAGCCAGAGACCGCTTGCTTTAGATATTCAGGCCTTGGCCAATCGGTTTGTGAGGTTGGACATTTCTGAGCCTAGCAGAGTGTTGGCTTGCGCGGTCGCTTGTTCTTCATTATTGGAGTGTATCCGTGATCTGCAGTTTGATGATCCCCATTTATGTGTCCTGGGAGACACGGTGCAGCGTGGAGGTTCCACGAAGGTGACCTTAGACGATGATGGTATTTTGAGGTTGCAGGGGCGAGTTTGTGTGCCCAATGTTGATGGGATTCGAGAGTTGATCTTAGCGGAGGCCCATATTTCTCGGTATTCTATTCACCCGGGCGCCGCGAAGATGTACCAGGACTTGCGGCAGCATTATTGGTGGCGTAGGATGAAGAAAGATATTGCTGCATATGTAGCTCGGTGTTTGAACTGTCAGCAGGTCAAGTATGAGCATCAGAGGCCTGGTGGTTTGTTTTAGAGGATTGAGCTTCCCGGGTGGAAGTGGGAGAGGATTACCATGGATTTCGTTACTGGACTTCCGATGATTCGGAAGAAGTTTGATGCTATTTGGGTCATTGTTGATAGGTTGACCAAGTCAGCGCATTTTATTCCTGTTGCAGCCACTTATTCATCAGAGAGGTTAGCCGAGATCTACATCCGAGAGATTGTTCGCCTTCATGGGGTGCCAACATCTATCATTTCGGACCGGGGTACCAGTTTACCTCGCGCTTCTGGAGAGCAGTTCAGCAGGAGTTAGGCACCCAAGTTCAGTTGAGCATAGCGTTCCATCCTCAGACGGACGGCCAGTTCGAGAGGACTATTCAGATATTGGAGGATATGCTCCGAGCATGTGTCATTGATTTTGGAGGCTTGTGGGACCAGTTTTTGCCTTTAGCAGAGTTCGCCTACAACAACAGCTACCAGTCTAGCATTCAGATGGCCCTTGTGAGGCATTGTATGGTAGGCGATGTCGGTCTCCAGTCGGATGGTTTGAGCCAGGAGAGGCTCGGTTATTGGGTACAAATTTAGTTCAGGAGGCCTTGGATAAGTTGAAGATCATTCAGGACAAGCTTCGTTTGGCTCAGTTGCGGCAAAAGAGTTATGCGGATCGTAAGGTTCGAGATGTAGCTTTCATGGTTGGTGAGCGGGTCTTGCTCCGTGTATCGCCTATGAAGGGCGTGATGAGATTTGGGAAGAAGGGAAAGCTTAGCCCTAGGTTCATTTACCCATTTGAGATTCTCGATCGTGTGGGAGAGGTGGATTACAGACTTACCTTGCCGCCCAGCTTATCAGCCGTGCATCCAGTGTTTCATGTGTCCATGCTTCGGAGGTATCACGGCGATCCAGCCCACGTGTTAGATTTCAGCACTGTCCAGTTGGACAAGGATCTGTCTTATGAGGAGGAGTCGGTAGCTATTCTAGACCGGCAGGTTCGACAGTTAAGGTCGAAGAGTTTTCCTTCAGTGCGTGTCCAGTAGAGAGGTCAGCCTCCGGAGGCATCGACTTGGGAGTCCGAGTCTGATATGCGGAGCCGTTACCCTCATCTATTTTCCGACTCAGGTACTTCTTTCTTTTTCTGTTCGAGGACGAATGGTTGTTTTAGAGGTGGAGAATGTGACGACCCAAAGGGTCATCACCGGATTTCTCTCTTTTTTCGTGCTTCGGAGGCCTTGAAAACCTCACCTTTAATTCTCTTGATTTGCGTGCGCGGTCCGGGCGCGTAACCGGAAAGATTATATGTTAAATTCTGTGAAACATTTCAAAATATGGCTTTAAAATGATTAAAGTTGAATTCGGTCAACATTTTTGGTAAACGGACCCAGACTCGTGATCGGTCCCGGAGGGTCCGTAGAAAAATATGGGACTCGGGCATGCGCCCGGAGTCGAAATCCGAGGTCTAGAACCCGAGGAAAAGAATTTTTCTGTGAAGTTATTTTTCTGGAATTATTAAGGAAAATGAAAATGAAAATTGATCAAAAGACTGTGGTATCGGGCTCATATTTTGGTTCCGATGCCCGGAACAAGTCTTAAATATGTGTTAAGCGCTTTCTATAAAGTTTGGTCGAAATCGGACATCATTTGACGTGTTTCGGACCTAAATATCTAAAATTTGAAGTTTATGAAGTTTGATGAAAAAGTGTTGATTTTGAGGTTTGATTCCTTGTTTATGATGTTATTTTGGTGATTTGATCGGACAGTTAAGTTCGTAGGATGTTGTTGAGTTAGTGTGTGTGATTGGTTAGGAGCCCCGAGGGCTCGGGAGTGTTTTCGGAGGTGTTCGGGGTGTATTTAAACTTAGGATACTATCAGATTTTCTGCAATTTTTGCACAGGCATCCCCTTCTTCGCGTTCGCGATGCTTCATAGGTCCCCTTCTTCGCGTTCGCATCATCACTATCGCGATTGCATAGGCCAATTTCAGGACCCCCGGAAGTTCCTTCTTCGCGTTCACATTCCCGAGTTCGCGAACGCGTAAGTTGACCAGCCTTCTCAAAGCGTTCACTTGGGTCATCACGCGTTCGCGTATAACAAATTCCTGGACCCCCTCAACTTTCCCCTTCGCGATCGCGTTCTCTCAATCGCGAACGCAATGCCTCCAGTCCCTCTTCATCGTGAACGCGACCTCTGTGTCGCGAACGCGTAGAGTAAATCCCCCTAGTGATTTTTAAAGCTCAAAAACAGACTAGTGATGGGATTATTCCCAAATTTCACACGAGCTCTTCTTCTCCACAGCCCCTATGTGACTTTTAGAGCGATTCTTCACCAAAGCTTCTTGGGTAAGTATTATTCAACTCATTTTCTTCATTTTTTATCATCATTTATCAAATTCCTAGACCTAAATCATGTAACTTAAGGTGTAAATTGGGGGAAAAGGGTATAAGGTTTTTCAATTTTCTTTGATTTAGACCTCAATTTGGGGTTGAATCTTAAAATAAATTGCAAATTTGAACTCGTGGGATTATGGGTGATTGGGTTTTGGTCCGAGCCTTGGGTTTGGACCATGTGGGCCCGGGGTCAATTTTGGAATTTTTGGGAAGAAAGCTTAGAAATTCATATTTAGGCATTGGGTNGTCCAAATCCCCAATTTTAAGAAAACCTAGGTTACTTTCCGGCTTGAGTGGACTTAAGGAGCATTTGAGGTAAGTGTTTGATCTAACTTTGGCTTGAGGGAATAGGATTAGAGTATTATTTCCTAATTGCTAAATGTTGCATACGGTGTATAGGCATGGTGACGAGTATCTATACACCGGTGTCTAGCATGACCGTGAGTCCTTATTTGTGCTTATTTGGGATTCTGTGGTGACTCTTCCTGGTTTTATTGATGGTTTCTATATAATGTGAAGAGTATAAAGAGGAAATATGATTTGTAAACTCCTTGGAGCGTTGGCTCGAATTATGACATGATTAGGAAGTAAGAAATGAACGAAAGAGAAAGAGATGTAATTATTCCCTTGCCGGGACGTGTAAGTTATTGTTGTTGCTCCCTTGCCGGGAATTAACTGTTTATTTGTATTCTCCCTTGCCGGGATAGTTGAATTGATACTTGTTCCCTTGCCGGGAAACCATTATATATTATGAAATGGGATCGTGTGGCACGCCGACCACTTATATATTATGAAATGGGATCATGTGGCACGCCGACCACTTATATAGATCATGAGAACTGATGTAGTTTGTGTTTACTTCTGATAAGTTATTTTCCTCTGTATTTCCCCTACGCATGTCCCCTCCCCATTTTAAATTGTATTTTTCTGCTGTTATTTCGTTGCACTTGTACATATATCTTCACAGGTGGATTGGTAGTCCTGTCTAGCCTCGTCACTACTTCGCCGGGGTTAGGTCAGGCACTTACCAGCACATGGGGTCGGTTGTGCTAATACTATACTTCTGTGCTCTTTTGCACAGATCACGGTATCGGAGCAGCTTTTGGACCACAGCAGTAGGATATTGACCGGGAGCTGACTTCATTCCAGGGACTTACGAGGTAGCCTAGCTGGCGTTCGCAGGCCAAAGTCCCTTTCCATGTTTTCAGTTTGTTTTCATTTTACCGAGACAAACATTTATGTATTTTTATTCAGACTTATTTGTAGCACTTTTTAGTAGTTCGTGAGATATCGACACCAGTCTTGGGTAGAGAAGTATTAAACTTCCGCATTTTGGGTTTTCAGTTATTTATGTTTTAAAGACTTCCGCTTTTATTTAAATGACTCGTTAATATTATTATTGTTGTGTTGTTATCGGAAAATATTTAAATGCTTGGCTTGCCTAGATCCGACAGTAGGCGCCATTACGACTACGTATGGTGGGAAATCCGGGTCGTGACATTAATTAACTGCATCTGTCTTCAATAATTGCATCCAGGCGGACCTAATGCGGATTTCTTGTCTAAAAACATTGGTTGAACTAGTCCGCTTAACTTTTAAGTTTAATTTGGACCTAATCAGTATATGTAATGCGTGATAAACTACATGATTTCTGCGATTCTGAGGAGGCTTATTTGAGGTTTTAATTGTTATGTGTACCCCATAACTGTCCTACGTGTTTTGTTTGACGCATTAGAATTTTTACCTTTCTGAACTCCTGAAAAAACCCCAAAAATTCCTTCCGACTAGAAGTCCCAAATGCCTCCGGGACTGNGTATAAACCTAGGACCCCTTCCCTTATTTGTCCATTTTATTTTTTTGCCAAACTTCAGCTTTTAAACTGCTTTTAACTTGCAGCAACTATGTAAAAATTTCTCTTTTTACTCTTTTATTCTATATTTTATACTTCCTCTATCAAAATTTAGTTTCTTTAACTTCCTTAATCCCTTGCAACCATAATGTGAAAATCCCTCTTTGTATTTGTAATTCTTGTTTGTCTACTTGTTATTTGCATTTAAAGTCACAACATAGCATGACTAGGAACCACACTGGTGGATCTTAAGGGGTTCCTAACACCTTCCCCTGGAGATAATGTCTAGCCCTTACCCGAACTCTGGTTTTCAAATTCAAAACCCTTAGTGTCCTAATTTACTTAATCATTAGGTGGAGACTCTTCAATTCCAAAAACCCAATTCCCAAACGAGAATAGAGTTGTCTACCCGAATGTCGTAAACCCGATCTCGCTCTAGAGAGAAAAAGGGGGCGTCGACGCCCGGAATCTGGTGTGACAATATCACGGACTGTCTATGAATGCTAGAAGCAAATGTCTGAAAAGAAAGTACAATTTGTCTCAGAACAACTGAAAATAGAAAACATAATAAGATAGAAGATAACGTCGGGCCTGCGGACGCCTACAGGACTACCTCGGGATCTCTAGCTGGATTGAAGGCAGCCACCCCAAATGCTACTGTCCAAAAGCTGCTCTGGGATCTGCACATAGTGCAGAGTGTAGCATCAGCACTACCGACCCCATGTGCTGGTAAGTACCTGGCCTAACCCCTGCGAAGTAGTGACGAGGCTAGGACGAGACTCCAGATAAACCTATACAGTTATATAATATACAAGGGAAAATAAAACAGGAACGAACAATTAAAGATGGGAGGGGGTGCATGCTACGGGGGAAATATCAAATCCAGCAGTAATTTAAGAGAAATATAAGAGAACAATTCAAGATCTACAACAAAACAATAATAACACTGTTGCGGCGCCCAACCCGATCCCTATCATTTAACATTCTTGCAGCGTGCAACCCGATCCAACTGTATCACTATTACGGCGTGCAACCCAATCCATTTATATCACCGTTGCCGTGTGCAAACTGATCCATTTATATTATTGTTGCGGCGTGCAACCCGATCCAAATATAACATTATTGTGGTGCGCAACCCGATCCAAATATACATTGTTGCGGCATGCAACCTGATCCATTTATATTATCACTGCTGCAGCGTGCAATCCGATCCATTTATATCATTGTTGCGGCGTGCAACCCTATCCATTTATATTATTGTTACAGCGTGCAACCCGATCCAAATATAACATTGTTGCGGCGCGCAACCCGATCCATATATACAATCAACCATAATCATAAAAAGAGTCCCGACAAGGGATCAATAAAGAACTACACTATCACGGCATGGGAATCAACAATATCAGTAAATACATATCGGTAAGGGAGAAATAGCTATAACCAATTTCGTTCCAACATCTAACTTTCTCAGCTATCACCAATACTCAATCATAAGTAATTTCCATGAGAACAGTCTTAATTCTTACTCAATACCGAGAATCATCAATTTAAGCATCCATAGTATTATTTAAGAACACAATAAATTACTATTTAAGACTCATGGTCATGCTCGACACCAACATATAGATACTCATCACCATGACTATGCGTCGTACTTGTGAGCACGTGATTTTTACCCTAAGCAAATTATTCCAAAAATGTCAAATAAAATAATTTTACAATTTTAAGA
>MU782335.1:18403-57381 GCA_026770625.1 Nicotiana glauca | reverse complement strand
GATTGTATGGTTATGGAATTCATAAGTTTGGTTTTACTGTCTTAAGTTGCAACATCTCTTTTGGTTATTTCATTAATTTACATTTTGGTGATGTATATGGCCTCTATTCTTGAATAAATGCATTAATTTTTTAGAGGGATTAAGTTGGCTAAATCGAGTCGAGGTTCTTTAGTCAAAGTTGAGATCAATGTTGAGATCTTCGGGTTGAGTTTTTCTTTGTGGCATTTTGGTGCTGTCACTGGGTTTCATTTGACTAGCTGATCAATACTTTTTTATGAACGAAACTCAGTTTGAAGGTTCTTAGAAATGCAAAAACAAAAACCAAAAAAAGTATTCAGAAGGTCCATTCCTTTTCCTCTCCACTTTCCGATTCCAAATCCTATGTTGTTTTGCTTCAGATGTTGAATGTTTTTGTGTGTAATCTTGTTATTTTTGTTTAAAGAATGGTTCATGATAGTCTACTATTGCATTGGATAATTGTTAGACATTGCAGTAGTTAAAAGTCATATAGCAGTTCCATGTAACGCCATAATAAGCAACACCAATTGCGTGACCCTCATTTTAATCTTGAATAAATCCTTTAGAATTCGGGACGTGCCGTTTAGCGAATTTCACGGCCTCTCTCAAAGTTTATAATATGCCAGTCGCTTTAGGCGCGCTTTTAATAATATTAACTTCCTAAACTCGGGTGCGCATTTATGTGACCCAAATGCAAATCTCAACGGAGTCGAAATGTATCAACAACTACGGGTGCATTGATGTGACGTGGTTCGAGATACGTTTTCACAACGTTGCAATTCTTATTAAAAAATAATAATAAAAGCGGTTTAAAATTAAAAAGCACACAAGTTAGAACATGTTTTGAAATCAGATAAATCCAAATATGACAGTTGAGCGACAGTGCTAGAACCACGGAACCCGGGATTGCCTAACACCTTCTCCCGGGTTAATAGAATTCCTTACTCGAATTTTTGGTTCGCGGACTGTTAATAGAGTCATATTTTTCCTCGGTTCGGGATTCAACCGGTGACTTGGGATACCATTAATCTCCCAAGTGGCGACTCTGAATCTTAATAATAAATCCCGTTTCGATTGTCCTTTAAGTAGAAAAACTCCTTCACGCCCTGCGGGTGTAAGCGAAAAAGGAGGTGTGACAGCTCTGGCGACTCTGCTGGGGACACAAACTTAGAACCTCGGTTTCGGGTTTAAGAATTCGAGCTTAGAATAATTGTCATGTTCGGCTTTATCTGATTTTCCTACATGTTTCATGCTAATGTGCTAAATGCTTTGCCGCTTTGATATTATCTGAATTGTATATAAACTGTGGTGAAACCCTTCTCTTCTCACCTCCGGGGATGTGCTTACTGGTTGAGACTCCCTATTCTGTTAGTGTCATATCCTGAAATAAGAAAGAGGCCGGACAAGTTACTAAGCCGGATGGCCTTTTGGTTCCCGGTATGTAGCCCCCTCCTCGACTCGAGTTGTCCGCTCGGGTACAGTGTTTAGAATACATACCCAGGTTTTGAACCTAGAATAACTTGACTTCATGTCGGATCCTCAGTAGGAACTCTTATTTGCATCATGTGCATTTGGCTTAGGGGACTCAACACAGGGGTTGGGTCCGTCTAGGACAAACAACCTGAAATGAACAGACCATCTTGATGCATCCTATGCGCTACATGTTGCATTTATTCAAGGGTAAAAGGGTCATTTGGCGGACCAATGATAGTTGAAGGCAAATGAAAATGAAAAAGAGAAAAAAAAATAAGGAAAAAGAAAAGAGAGGGTGAAGTGTGAAAATAAAGCAATGAGGACCTAGTTATGTTTTTGTTACTTTTTTTTATTAAGAAAAAGCATGAAAAATTCAAAAGATTTTGCACTTATTATTATTTTTTTTTAAAAAAAGGAAAAAGGAAAATCCAAAAAGATTTTGCGTGTTTCATCATTTTCAAAGAAAAATAAAAAAATATATTTTCTCTAGATTAGTCATTTTTCTTTTAATTCTCGTCCGTATCCATTCGGCCCGAACTACACATACCTGATTCTCGTCTTTCGGGGCGTGATACGTAGGCAACCCACATAGGGTCCAGCCTTCCTAGTAAATCTTAGGCTTTTGGCTTTGCGGGGTCTTAGCCAAATTTTACACTTCTGGCCACCTTTTGGCTAAATAAATCACTTTGCAAAAATAATCGCAACCATGTCTTGCATGTGTCTAATAGGGAATATTATTGTCTCAAATAGTGTTGGTTTAAGTTTTCTCATATAGGTGTGAATTTACTTACCGGAGTTCGAGCATGACAGATACCCCAGGACCGCTGCATTCAGGAGTTGCTTAAGGAGATTTATTTTTATTTTTTGTTATTCTTTTAGTATGTTTTTTATGTCGTCTTTTACTTTCTAATTTTGTACAGTGATGTCAAGTTTTTGTTATTGTACTTTTTATTTTTTACAAGGTGTGGTGTAATTCAAAAATCCAAAAAAAGGGAGATGTTGCATTTTATATTTCCGTTATAAGTTTTCTTTAAGAACGCTAATTCTAGAAAATGAAAAAAAAAATTGAGGTTCTTTTTCTTTTAGGCAATTAATATCTAGGACTTAAAATAAATTATTTTATGTTTCCTTTGGTATATTAGGACTAAAATTCAAAAAAAGAGGAGAATTTTTTTTTAGTACTTCTTTAAAAGCTTTCTTTAAGGTGTTAATTTCAAAATCCAAAATGATTTCCTTTTGAGGTATTTCTTTGGAAAATTAGTGAAAAATAAAAAAATAGTTCTTTTCATTAGAACTTTAGGATATTGTACATAGACAATAAAAATACTTTATCTGTTGTTTGTCATTAGAATTTCTTCTTTAGGCAATCAAAATTTAAATCCAAAAATATTTTGTTTTATCTTTTTCATTGCTTGTTCTGAAATATTGCGTCAGGATATCAAATAAAAATTCAAAATATATTTCTGTGGTTTATTCTTTAGATTTACTTCTTAAAAAAAATCAAAATCTATTTTTTCTCTTCTAGGACTTTTCCTTAATAGATTATTTGTTTCGAAAAAAGAAGAAGAAAAAACATGCCCGTTAAGCTTGAGTTTAGAATAGGTCATAGAAAATTAAGTCTAGAAAATTAAAAAAAAAATGATTTTCTTCTTTTATTTCTCTTTCCACATCAGAGTAGTCATTAAAGTAAAAACAAAAAAAAAGAAAAAGAAAAAAAAGAGAACGTTGGTTTGTTTGCTTTGTTTTCGTTTTTCCAGAACTACGCACAGATCTGATTCATGCGGGGTCATGATACGTAGGAAACCTACATAGGGTTCGATCGAATCATTTTTTATTTATTAAAAGAAAAAAGAAAAAGAAAAAGAAAAAAAGGGACAAAAAAAAGAGAAAGGAAAAAAGAGAGAAAAAATGTGAAATCATGGGACGTGAGATATGAGAGAAAGAAAAGAGGGATGATTAAAAAAAAAAGGGAGAGAATTGAAGGAAATTGGGCAAGCTAGAAGTGCTAGAAAAGCAAAGAAAAGAGAGGTTGAAATGAACAAATTGAGATGATGCCAACTGACCTTTGTACCCTCGAAGTCATTTTAGGACCAATAACTGTGGCCGGGCGCATTGCATTAAATGTGATATTTTAGCTGTTAAATGCCCTAACGCTAACATGATGACTTTATTTTGTTCTCCTCATTATAGCAGAAGGGTGGTTGGTTTGTGGTTCTTAAGGTAACTCGTCCATACAACACAAGGTCAAAGGGCAAGATAGCCATGGCTAGCAAAAACTTGGGCACAAGAGTTGTTGACCTGTCAAGGGAGTTTGTGGGGTCGGAGTATGAACTGAAAGAGGAGCTCTAAAAGGTGAAGCAACAGATGGCAGAAATGTATCAGTCTTAGATCAGGGGGCATCCTACACCTTCATTCCCCACTAACTACACTGAAAACCCTGCAACTATCCCACCACTATCACAAATCCAGATTTCCACTGCTGCTGATGTCTCCCCACAACCTTTTCACACCCTACCCGCCAGAACCACCTCATACACCGCTCATTTGGCCACTCATGCTCTTGCAGCTCCCCCACCAGCTATATTTCCTCGGTACTCTAACGAGACTGTGTTCAAAGTCCCTGATGCCCAACACTATGCTCTAGAACCAACTTTCAAAGTCTTGGATCCATACTCTCACGCTCCTTATTTTGAGGCTCCTGGTGAAACTGAAAAACGTGGTAAGATAGCAGTGCCAGATGAGATATCCAGGAAGGTGAAAATCTTAGAGCAGTCTTTAAGAAACATGCAAGGGATATGGAGCCAGATGAGCATGGCATATAAAGACTTGTGCTTGTTTCCTGACGTCCAATTGCGTGCTGGGTTTAAGATGCCAAAGTTTGATTTATATGACGGGCACAGAGATCTCGTGGCTCATTTGAGAGGTTACTGCAGTAGGATGAGAGGCGTCGGTGGGAAAGACAAATTATTGATGGCGTATTTCAGTCAGAGTCTGAGTGGGGAAGCGCTGGAGTGGTACACCCGCCAAGATGCCAACATGTGGTACACGTGGGATGATATGGCTCAGGCATTTGCCAAGCACTTTTAGTATAATATGGAAATTGTCCCAGATCTTAGGTCCCTAGCGAAGATGGAAAAGAAGCCTAATGAAAGCTTTAGGGAGTACATGCTCAGATGGAGAGAGCAAGCTGCCAGAGTCGATCCACCAATGAAAGAAAAAGAGATGGTCGACTACTTTCTTCAAGCTCAAGAACCAACTTACTTTGGGAATTTGATCATGGCTGTGGGTAGGCCTTTCAATGATGTGATAAAAATGGGAGAAATGGTAGAATATGGGCTGAAGTCTAGCAAGATCATGAGTTATTTTTCTTTAAAAGCCACAACACAAGCAATTCAGAGCGACCCAGGAAGCTCGCTGGGTCAGAAGGAACTCAATGATGTTGCCATGGTTGTTTTAGAGTCACGACATGGACCAAAGGATCCGCCTCACCAATACACCAAGCCTCAACTCCAACCCCAAACCTATCCCCGAGCTCCACATAATCCACCTCAGTATTATCCTCTGAACAATGTCCGGTCATATGTCCAATCACCAGGTCACTCCCTATGGCGAGTGCCAGCACCGTATAATGCATTCTTGCCTTCACAATATTTTCGAGCACCCAACAAACCAAGAAAATAGGGGCAGGGAGGGAAGCAAAGACAAAGAAATAGCTTCACGCCAATTGGGGAGTCCTATGCAAGATTATTTGAAAAGTTAAAACATTCTGGCCTGATTGATCCGCTCCTTGGCTATACTCCAGACCCATATGCAAAAGGATTTGATCCTACTGTACGATGCATGTACCACTCTAATGCCCAAGGGCATAGCATTGAAGATTGTCGTTCTTTGAAAAGGGAAATAGAAAGAATGATTCAAGAAGGGGTAATTGTGGTTAATGATAGTGATAGGGAGCATGCAAATCCTCTTGGGAACTTGTTGACTGAAGTTGATGATATTGAAGTTGGTAATGGTCTTGGCAATATTGATGCAGAACTCAGTGGCTAAGATGTCGAGCTTGGTAATTGGAAAGACACTTCATCTCTTGGCTAGCTGGAGAGAAGTCTAGGTGGTTTATTTTGTTGTCATTTCTGTTGTGCAGGTTATTTTTAGGATTGTAATCCGAATATTGTCTTGTGGTCAAACCCTCTTATCCTTTCATTTTGTCTAGCTTGTTTAGTCGTAATGGTCTGTTTAGTGTTTTCTAGGTTTGTTTTAGGGTTGTACTCCACTTTGTTTTGCTTGTGTTGTTATGCGAACCATTTCACCGTTTGTCTAATGCAAATTCCGGTCTTTTGTCACCTCCAGTCATCTTCTTTGTTTAGTTCTTTTTTATCATTTTATTTTGTCTTTTGTTTCGTGCTGGTTCTAGTGATATGATATGCATGCATAATTCTCAGTCTGATATTTAAAAGTCAGTTTAGTTAGGAAGCAATGAAATCATTTTTGAGATTAAGAACAAATGTGGACATTTTGAGATTATTTGAAGCCTGAGCCATGTGAAACTGGGGCAAATAGAACATAAAGAAACCTTAAAGGCAGGTTTGCCAAACTGGCAGGGACCATTCGTCGTAACCAGAGTGTTGTCTAATGGTGCATTATATCTAATAGATGTGGAAGGAAAATGTGTAGAAATGGCCATCAATTCCGATGCGGTTAAGAGATACTATGTATGATTTCTCTATTCTGATTATACTTGTTTGTATTTGGCATATTTTGAATATTGAAATGACGAAGGCATTTTGTTCTGCTATCTAAACACTTTTATCCCTTGTCATCCCTTTTGAGCCTTACTTATTTTCTTTCATAACCCTCTTTTGGAATCAACGACACAATTAAGAAACGCAAGTGCCGAAGATAAGTAAATGAAAAGAAAAGAAAGAAGAAGCAAATAAAAACAAAAGAAAGGAAGAAGAGGGAAAAAGAAGAAAAAGAAGAAAAAGAAGAAGAAAAAATAGAAAAAGAAAGAAGAAAAGAAAAGGAAAGAAAAGGAAAGAAAAGAAAAATGAAAATATGAAGAAAGAAAAACAAAAAAAAAAGAAGAAAAAGAAAGTCACAACAACAAAGTAATTTCTATGACATGAACTACGTTTGACTTAATCCCAAAAGGGTACGTAGGCAGCCTCTCCGAGGTTCAGTCTCGTCGAAATAAAAATCCAAAAGTCCCTAAGTAAGAAACTGGGGCAGAAATTGTGGTTGCTGCGAGAAATCGGATTCCGAAAGTTGTAATTTTATCCCATTTTGAATTGTTTTGAAGCTTTTATACCCTTCTTTTCTAGCCATGTCCAAAAGCCACATTACGGTCCAAAGAAAGACCTTTCGATCAGTCTTCGAGAGATGCCAAGTCGAGCAAGTAGAGGTGAATCATATCATGGGCAACACTCTGGCTCAAATAGGGAAAAAGGAAAAATGAGAGAGTCTTATTGATGAAAACCCTCACGGTTACCGCAAGGTGATGAAAGTTGAGAGAAATAAAAAATGAGAGAGTGTTATTGGTGAAAACCCTCATGGGCACCTTGAGGCGACGGTAGGTTGAGAGAAAGAACAAAATGAGAGAGGTTTGATGGTGAAAACCCTTCAGGCACTACAAGTCGAATAAGGAATGTAAATCAGATTGGATAAGCGGAGCATTGAAGCCCAGTTTCACGGCAAGAAGGTACAACAAGAGCTGAACATCAGGTTTGATTGACAGAATATCTACAGGTGCATGTCATGGTCATTAGAGTTGGTATCCACATCTGATAGGTTTCTACTTCGTAGTTTTCTCTTTAGGAATTATATCTTTACTTTGTCCTTCACTCCGTTCCTTTGTTTTGTTCACTTCCTCTTCCTGAGTCTGTTTGCTCATAACAAGTGAGAAATGACTTCAAAATTTGCCACCAGCTTTCCAATTGCACAAAATGGGGTCTGGCTAGCACATCAAAGTGTCACAAGTCAGGAAAAACAACAAGAGCACTGAGCTGGTAACAATTAATATGCTTTGGGATCCATGTGAAATACAAAGGCTTGGTACATATCAATTTATGAATAGGGCAACAGATAGAGGGTATTGGGTCTGAACGGATCAAAGGTATTTTCTGTGATAAGATTAACAAAAAGGGTGGTAAACCAATGACAAGCAGGGTTTCGAGTGGAAATCAAAGTTAACATGGCAAGTGAAGGAACAAAAGACCTCAAGGCCAGGGACAATGGTTTAAGTCAAGAAAGAACAACATGCGCAATGAGTGGGTGGCAATTGTCGTGCTTTGGGATTCATGTGAAACAAAAGGTTTGGTAAATGTCAGTTCATGAGCAATGCAACGGATAAAAGGTATTGGGTCTGGACGAAGAAGAGGTATTTTCTATGATAAGGGTGGCAAAGAAATTGGTTATTCAATAAGCAAGCAATGTCTTTCAAGGTAAAATCAAAGTTATCATGGAAAGTGAAGGAGCAATCACCGCAAAGTCAAGGCCACAAACCAACCACCACGTTTAAACTCACAAGTTTTCTTTGTTTGAAGCAGGGACATAAGCTATGTTCATATCAAAGATTGGAAGGTTGAAATTCTCAGGTGTAATGCCCCAATTCTGCTTGCGCATAGGCTATTGAGAATATCACACATCACCACTAGGAGAAGCATTTCCTAGTCTGGGTTTTCAAGTTATATTTTTGTTGTAGGAGACGCACTTCCTAAACTGAGATTTTACCCTTAGGAGATGCACTTCCTAGTTTGGATCATATGATTTTGAGTCACGGAGGGTTTTACCTCTAGGAGATGAACTTCCTAGTCTAAGTCTTTCAAGTTATATTTTGCTCTAGGCGACACACTTCCTAAGTTGATTTTCACCCATAGGAGACGCACTTCCTAAATTGATAGTTCATTCATAGGAGACGCACTTCCTAAATTGATAGTTCATTCGTAGGAGACGCACTTCCTAGTTTGAGTCATTGAAGTTTCACCCATAAGAGACGCACTTCCTAAATTGACAGTTCATTCATAGGAGACACACTTCCTAAATTGATAGTTCATTCATAGGAGACGCACTTCCTAGTTTGAGTCATTGAAGTTTTATCCATAGGAGACGCACTTCCTAAATTGATAGTTCATTCATAGGAGACGTACTTCCTAGTTTGAGTCATTGAAGTTACACCTGTAGGAGACGCACTTCCTAAATTGAGAGTTCATTCAACGCACTTCCTAGTTTGAGGCATTGAAGTTTTACCCCTAGGAGACGTACTTCCTAACTTAAGTTGATTTTTACCCATAGGAGACGTACTTCCTAAATTGATAGTTCATAGGAGACACACTTCCTAGTCTGGTTCATTGATGTTTTATCCATAGGAGACACACTTCCTAAATTGATAGTTCATTCATAGGAGACACATTTCCTAGTTTGAATCATTGAAGTTTTACCTGTAGGAGACGCACTTCCGGAATTGAGATTTCACCCCTAGGAGACGCACTTCCTAGTTTGAGTCATTTAAGTTTGACTCTAGGAGATGCACTTCCTAGTCTGGTTCATTGAAGCTTTACCTGTAGGAGACACACTTCCTAATCAAGGTCTTTCAAGTTATTCTTTTAGGAGACGCACTTCCTAAATTGAGAGTTCATTCATAGGAGACGCACTTCCTGGTTTTAGTCCCTGAAGTTTTACCCCTAGGAGATGCACTTCCTAGTCCTGGTCATTTAAATTCACCCCTAGGAGACGCACTTCCTAATTTGGTTCATTCAGGTTTAATTTTAGCAGACACATTTGCTAGTCAAAGTTTTTGGTTTTACTCGTAGGAGACGCACATCCTAGTCTAGTCTTTAGTTTACCCTCATCATTGCATCAGCAGTATAAGTGGTTTATAATTTTGCTAACAAATCACAAATCTTCCTAGTGCAAACTGGGGCAGAAAATTTTATTTGTTTTGTTTGTTTTGGTTGCAGGATCCCACATGGAAAACAAGGGAACACAGAAAGTTTCGGCAATCAGGCGCGCACCTGGAGAACAAGGGAAGACAATTCAAGTTT
Organism: Nicotiana glauca; assembly: GCA_026770625.1. Classification (NCBI taxonomy): domain Eukaryota; kingdom Viridiplantae; phylum Streptophyta; class Magnoliopsida; order Solanales; family Solanaceae; genus Nicotiana; species Nicotiana glauca. Next base: position 47,854 of record MU782335.1, on the reverse strand, counting down.
CAAGGGAAAAACAGTGTAAATGTTGGAGAATAAGAGAATTCATTTCAGAACATAATTCAAGTTAGCAACAAAAGAAGCTTGTGACAAGAATGCGAGTCAACAATCCGAGATGATCGACAGAAGTTAGTCACAATAAAGGAAAAGAAAAAGAGAAAGACAAGAAGTTAATCCAAATGCAAAAGTTGATGAAAGATGTGGTTTGATCAAGACATGGCCAAGGTCACAAGCACTGCATACCTAGTTTTGGTCCGAAAAGCTGAGAAAGAATGAACTAGCACCTGCAACTAGCAAGCGTCAAGGTTCAAATCCAAAATCTGCATGAAGAACCACTCAAGACCCAAGATCAAGCTTCAGAAGACTTATAGGTAGGAATCTTGTAACTCATAGTTGACAGGCTTAGTTAGTCTTTTTCATTTTGATTTTGATGTAACAACAGGACAGCGGACCGGAACCTCGGCGGAACGGCACCTCGATCGGCTCTCCACCTTAGTACTCCATCACTGTTCTCGTTTCTGAACTACACTGACCTAATTCCTTTATATCCAAGGATATGTAGGCAACCCCTGAAGCAGGGTGCGATCAACTTTTTCAAAAATGCTTCCCACGGAGTATTCAAACGGGCAAAAATCGCTCGTATCCGCTCACTTATCTTTGACCAAAAACTTTTCGTGTTTCCGAGCAAAGAGGGGCAGCTATGAGCACGTGATTTTTGCCCTATATGAATTACTCCCATAAAATATCAGAAAATAATTTTTCCCAATTTTTGCAATTTTATAGGATTTCTCGTAGAATTTTGTTAATTATTTGCATTATTGTGCATATTTAATTTCCATTAAAAAATCAAAAATACCAAAAACACCATGCACTGCATTTAGATTTTTGTTCACATTTTAGGATTAAGTAATTAGTTAGTTGTTTTATAAAAATCAAAAATCACAAAAAATGCTTCATTTTTACACTTTTTCCTTTTATTGATTTTTTCTCTTTTAATATATGATTAAGTAATAATTAGCTAATTAGTTTAATTTCACACTTTTGAATAATTTAGGATTTTTAATTTGTAGGATTTTAATTAAAAGAAAAGGGGAAAATTAGAAAATTAAAAAAAGGAAATTGAAAAGAAGAATTTAATTAGAATTTGGGGCCAAATCCTATACACAAATCTGCCTAACCCAGGCCCAAAGGCTAAAATGACCCACCATCCCAATCTCCCTACCCAACCCTCTTGACCCTCCCCTGAGCTAGAGACACGAAAATTTCGTGTCCCCTTCTCTTGAGCAAGAGATCCGAACAGTACAAAACGAATGGTATCTCCCCTACGTCTTCTTCTGGATGATCTCACGCAAACACCACCCAATCTCCACCCAAAACAGACCCCTTCCCCACCCTCATCTTCCTCATGGATTTCAGCCGCTGAACAACGCACACACGCACAGGGGCTACTGTTTCTTTGAATTTTCGGTCTAAAAATGGAGTTCGATTGATGTGCTGAGGTTCTATTTGATTTTCTGTTGAGGTTCGATTTGAAATCGTTATTCTCTATTTCCGGTTTAAGTTTCTACCAAATTGTATCAAAATCGGGATGTTAAAGTCATGTGAGATCGTAGTCGAGGTTCCGTTTCGTGGACATCTCTAGTCGTTGCAATTTCTTCTGTTATTTCGGATCTCTATTGCTGAGTTTGTAAAACTCTGTGTTGATTTGAAAGTTTGGGGATAAGTTGAATTCTGCCTGTGTTTGTTCTTTCTAATTTCAATGGTGATAAGTTGAATTCTGCCTGTATCATAGTTTGTTTGGTTGTTAATTGTCGTTGAGGTTCGAGATCTGGGTTAAACGCTGATGCCTTTTCAATAGAGACCTCATCCGTTCATTGTTGGTTGAGTTTGAAGAGGTCGGGTTCAAATTTGCTGCGCCATCGAGGCCCGAGATTTTCGTTGAAATTTACTATCTAGTTTCAGTTGAAGTTGTCAGTTTTCTCAATTTGAGCTCATCCGTTGTCGATTTTTAAATCAGTTCGAACAAATTTTTGCTCAAAGGTTCAGTTCCTTCACCTTATGCTATTTACTTCTTAATGGTTGCTACTGTTGTTATTCCTCTCTAGTTAGATGTTTTGTTTTGTGATTTGTTAAAATATTGGTTCTCCAGTTATTCCCCTTTAATCGCTTTGCTTGTCCTTCAGATTTATTTGAAGTTGAATTAATGTGATGTTTAAAAACGTATGTTGTTCACTTTCACGCCAGATGTGAGCATGAATTTGATGTCATCGTGTGCCAATGATGATTGTATGGTTATGGAATTCATGAGTTTGGTTCTACTGTCTTAAGTTGTAGCATCTCTTTTGGTTATTTCATTAGTTTACATTTTGGTGATATATATGGCCTCTATTCTTGAATAAATGAATTAATTTGTTAGAGGGATTAAGTTGGCTAAATCGAGTCGAGGTTCTTTAGTCAATGTCGAGATCAATGTTGAGGTCTTCGGGTTGAGTTTTTCTTTGTGTCATTTTGGTGCTGTCACTGGGTTTCATTTGACTAGCTGATCAATACTTTTTTATGAACGAAACTCAATTTGAAGGTTCTTAGAAATGCAAAAACAAAAACCAAAAAAAGTATTCAGAAGGTCCATTCCTTTTCCTCTCTACTTTCCGATTCCAAATCCTATGTTGTTTTGCTTCAGATGTTGAATGTTTTTGTGTGTAATCTTGTTATTTTGTTTAAAGAATGGTTCATGATAGTCTACTGTTGCATTGGATAATTGTTAGACATTGCAGCAGTTAAAAGTCATATGGCAGTTCCATGTAACGCCATAATAAGCAACACCAATTGCGTGACCCTCATTTTAATCTTGAATAAATCCTTTAGAATTCGGGACGTGCCGTTTAGCGAATTTCACGGCCTCCCTCAAAGTTTATAATATGCCAGTCGCTTTAGGCGTGCTTTTAATAATATTAACTTCCTAAACTCGGGTGCGCATTTATGTGACCCAAATCCAAATCTCAACGGAGTCGAAATGTGTCAACAACCACGGGTGCATTGATGTGACGTGGTTCGAGACACATTTTCACAATGTTGCAATTCTTATTTTAAAAATAATAATAATAAAAGCGGTTTAAAATTAAAAAGCACACAAGTTAGAACATGTTTTGAAATCAGATAAATCCAAATATGATAGTTGAGCGACCGTGCTAGAACCACGGAACCCGGGAATGCCTAACACCTTCTCCCGGGTTAACAGAATTCCTTACTCGGATTTCTGGTTCGTGGACTGTTAATAGAGTCATATTTTTCCTCAGTTCGGGATTCAACCGGTGACTTGGGACACCATTAATCTCCCAAGTGGCGACTATGAATCTTAATAATAAATCCCGTTTTGATTATCCTTTAAGTGGAAAAACCCCTTCACGCCTTGCGGGTGTAAGCGAAAAAGGAGGTGTGACAATGATGACAATGACCGTGGATGGATGGAGCGGTTTGTCATTATTGTTACCAGCGATATCATCCTGACCAGAACTACATCTTCCCCAAATCCTGGAATCGTTCACGTAAGTTCAAAATTTGCCTCTTTCTCCGAAAAACATTGTCTCATGTCATTGTTAACCTTTTTTCGGTGGAAACCACCAAGGGTTGAAAGATTTTGTATATCACTACGCCAGAGACCCACTAATGGAAGGAGTTGGCCCTCAAGTACGGGTGAAGGGCCAAGAACCACAGTAAACTGACTATTCCTTCGTTCCACCTTTGTACATAAGAAAACCTGTTAATCCTACCTTTTTGTTTGATTCATGTCTCCCACATGGTTCTGTTTCCTGCCCTTAGGAGGATGTTTTGGTAGATCATGCAGAGGCTGTGAGGTTGTTATAGGAGGCTTTCACCCCGGACCGGTGCCCTCGGGTCAGCTTCCGATGCAGGTGCTTCTTCTCGTAGTCTTTGGCTAGAGAACAAGCAACCAAAAATGCAGCGTTCTTCCTCTGTCGAGGTAAAAATAAGAAAGTAAAGAAGGCCACGGCCAAGCCAGCCACAACCATTATGGTCATTGACGATGAAGGGAAGCCAATGATGAAGAGGATCTTTTCAAATGGGACACTGATCTTCATCAGCTCAACAAAATGCTCAATTTGGAGAGCTTAGAACCCTAACTGAGAGCGATGTACGAGAGCTCTAGGGAGAATTTGACTTAGTGGATAATGTTGATTCTCTCTTTCCGGTCCCAATTGCTTCTTCTGGTACTATGAGGCCGAGTACCGGTCTCTTCTACCTTCGGTTGGTGAGTAACCAACAAACAACACTGCCTCTGCCGCCGTTGCTTCTCAACCTACAACATCATCTGATTCATCTCTCTCCAGATAGGCCATGCCTTCATCACCAGCAACTGCTACATCTCCTCCGTTGGTCGTAGACGCCCGAGAGGAGGATATTCCTCCTCCCCAGTCCCTGACCATGAGAATTTAGGGCACAACCATTCACCCCTTCTACATATCCCCAAAGTAGGATGAGTGTCTCTCTCTTGGTTTCAAAGAATTTCATCTGCTATCCAGGCCGATAGAGCTCACCAATTACCTAATGTTGGTGGCTTCAGAGAAATATAAGAAGAAAATACACTCTTTTTCAGAGGAATGTATGTTAAATAATGCCATGCATAATGTAGTAGTGATGTTGTACTTGTTCTTTTCACCGCCTGTTTCTATTCTTTTGTTACAATAGGGTTTCTAACTTTGATATTTGTTTTACAAGCCAATTTCGTCGCATTCGAGGGAATTTGGAGATTGATCCTTGACAAAGAAGGACTAAATGTTAGAGCGGGATCAATTGTTGATTGGGAGGAACTAACTTGCTGCGCACCTCACGGTGTTAGAAGCGAAGGCTGCTGAAGTGGTCGAGCTTGAGGCTCGGTTGCAACAGAGTGAGTAGGATGTGATGGTTCACACCCAAGAAGCTACTCATCTATGTGCACAACTTCACGATGCAAAGGCTAAGTGGGTTGAATCTCAAGATGCTGCTCTTACTGCTACCGAGCACGAGTCTACCTATATCGAACGAGAAAATAATTTGTAGGCAGCTTTGAACTCCAAATTAAAGAGGGTGTTGCTCCCTAGGAGAATCAGGCCCAGATGGAAGATAGGTATAAGAAAATCATGGATCAAAATAAGGTTCACATAACCACAATCCGTGATCTCGATCTTAGCCTTAGTGCCATGAGATCCGAGCGCGATGGCCTATTGACCGAGGTTGATAGGCTTAAAGCAGAACTTTAGCACCAAGGGGATTCCCTCATTATTGAAAACACATACTCTATGTACGATATGAGGAGGAAAACCTTGTAAGAGGCCAAAACAAGCATTATTGATATCGACGATGAGATTGCCAAGGCCCGAACGCTGAAGTTAACTGCTCTAGAACGTCTCCCAGCTCAACCTAATGCAACTGACTCTTCTAGTCCAGGTTCCGAGTTTTCAGGAACCGATGAGGAACTTGAAGAGAATGATGATGAAGACTAAGATCCTACACTAACGACAGATCCACCCACTTCTCTCGAGGGCATAAATGCCTCTCTCCCTCCGAGTTCTGGTGGCGATGAAGTTTAGCCTTTTTGCTTTCTTTTCTTTTGTTGTTTTCTTTTTGTATTTTTGTACTTATATATCTTGGAATGTATAAATAAAAAGGACCTTTTGTTAAGTATTGGGCAAAGTTCATTTCTTTTCCGTCGAATTAAGTAAGTCTTCAGGTGTGTTTTCTTCTAATAGCTTTTGGTTTCCGGGAATAAACTGTTCCGGAACCCTTTACTATGAGGATTTCATAAGAGAGAGACCTCTTATGTTTATTGTGTTCTTGAAGAAGACTTCTCCCGTTCATTCCGGCACTAGTATTTGAAGTTTTTAGTTAACTTTCAAATGATAAAATCAATTCATCGTTTGGACAAGAAACAAGATAAAAATAAAAGGACTTTATTTTTTTCCTTCTATTTTCAAAAGTACCTAGGCATTCGTTTGATGAAAGAAAAAAATTGCCAAAACATGTGGCTAATTTGTGCAACTTATTTTTATGGGGCCAACTGTGTAGTCCCCGGTCCGGATGAGATATTATTGTTCCTAAGTATCGTAGTCCCAGTATTCGTGAAAATCTGGTTGTCGTATTCTCATATTATCCCCTCTAGTGTTCGAATGTGAAAAATGTGAATTAGAATACTGGAAGTCTTTCTCCTTTGAGGAGAACACTGGTGAATGGTTGGATAATCTTTTGTTTGATGGCAGGCTTCGTTTCCCGTTAGGAACTTTGCCATCGAGCCAAATATTATCTAACCATACCCTTGTTGTTTCAGTGCCTTGTCATTTAAAGATCTTCACTTTTCTGATGATGCTCCTTTCGTAGTATGCTTTCCGTTGGTGACTCATTTAAAACCTTGCTAGAAAAACCCAACAGGGATAAAAACTGGTCGGAATGAAAATGAGTGCAGCACATAGTTTCAATATAAGAAGGACCCATCGGCATTAATACCTTTTGAGGTGAGTCACGTTCCAGTTGCTTGGTAATTTGACTCCATCTCGATTCCCTAGTTTTTATGATCCTTTTCCCAGTGACAGCTGAAACCCAATAGAAGCCTTCCCATGTCGGACCCAACTTTCCCATGCTGAGCTCTCAGGTATACTGAGTCACTTTCCTCAAAACCAAGTCCCCCACTTTAAAGTAGCAGAGATTGGCCCTCCGATTATAGTATCTTTCCATCCATTATTTTTGAGCCACCATTCTTATGTGCGCTAAGTCCCTGCATACATCAAACAACTCTATTTTGACCAGCAATGCCTCATTATTTACGTCTTCGTCCGCCCGAAAGTACCACAAGGTCAGTTCTCCTATATCTACCGAGATCAAAGATTTTGCGTTGTATACAAGAGAGAAATATGACTCTCCCATGATCAACTTGCTAGTCGTCTGATATGCTCATAGCACTCCCGATAACTCTTCGTGCCACTTTCCCTTGGCTGCTTCCAACCTCTTTTTGAGGTTTTGAATAATTACCTTATTAGCTGACTCTACCTGCCCATTTGCGCTCGGATGATAGGGTGAAGATGTAATTCTTTCAATCTTCAGGTCTTCAAGGAATTTAGTTACTTTGGAGCCTATAAACTATGGTCTATTGTTGTAGACAATGTCTTTCAGTATTACGAACAGGCAAATTATGTTTTCTCACAGTAAATCGACCACTTCGCTCTCACTGATCTTTTGGTAAGGACCTACTTCAACCCATTTAGTAAGTAATCAGTTAAAATTAAAAGAAATCTTACCTTCTCGAGACCCGGTGGTAACGGCCTAACTATATCCATCCCTCATTTCATGAATAGCCATGGGGACAGTACCGAATGTAGGAGTTCTACCGATTGGTGCACCAAATGTGCATGTCACTAACACTTGTCACATTTTTGAATGAATTCCTTCGCGTCTTTCTCCATTCAGAGCCAGTAGTACCCTGCTTTAACTAATTTTAGCACCAACAAATCTGCATCGGATTGATTCTTGTAGATACCCTCAAGAACATCTCACATGACATAGTCTACCTCTGAGGATCCTAAACATTAGGCCAATGGGCCTTGGAACGACCTTCTATATAACTAATACCACCCCTCGGAGGCTGTAATAATCTAATTTGGTGTGGAGTGCCTTCTGGTCTTCGGGCAGCTTGCTATAGGTAATCAATGAACTCATTCCTCCATTCCCAGCAGGTTGGTTGTATTTACTTCACAATAACCATCCACATCCTGTACCGAATGCATAAGTTGAATGATAGTATCGGAATCTGATCCCTTCATCTGCATGGATGATCCTAAATTTGCCAATGTATCTGCTTCTACCCTTTCGTCTCTCGGTATATGGGTAATCAATTTCTCCTCGAATTGCGCGAGCAAAGTTTGAATTTTAATCACATATTATTTCATGCGTTCCTCTTTTATGTCAGAGATTCCATATACTTGATTTAACACTAGTTGTGAATCACATTTTATCTCTATGACCTCGGAGTCAAGTCTCCAGGCCAATTCGAGTCATGCAATCAATGCCTCATACTCGGCTTCATTATTAGTTAAAAGAACAATTTTTATGGCTTACCTCAGGGTTTCTCCCGAAGGCGTGATTAAGACCACCCTGAGCCCGGACCCTTTCACATTGGAAGCTCCATCCATCAACAAGGTCCAAATTCCCAATGTTGTTTCTGACAACATCACTGCTTCTTTTGCAGCCAAAGGCAGTAGCTTGGGACTGGAATCAACCACAAAGTCGACCAAAACCTATGACTTGATCGCAGTCCTAGGCTTATATTCAATATCAAATTCACTAATTTCAACTGACTATTTGTCCAACTGACCTATCAACTCAGGCTTATGAAGGACATTTCGCAAGGGAAAAGTTATCACCACGGCAAGCGAGTGACACTGGAAATAGGGCGTAAGCTTTCGAGAGGAGACTACGAGAGCTAAGGCCAGTTTTTGGAGGTGCAAGTAATGAGTTTTTGCTCTCAACAAAATTTTGCTAACATAATAGATAGGAGATTGTGTACCTTCATCTTCCCGGACTAGAACAACACTTACAACTTCCTCCGAGACTACAAAGTATATCAGCAACTGATCGTCTTCCTCTAGTTTTGATAGTAACATAGGTCTTGATAGATATCATTTCAAGTCTATTAAGTCCTGTTGGTATTCTAGAGTCTATTCAAAGTTGTTCTTCTTTTTCAGAAGTGAGAAGAAGTGATGACATTTTTTCGGAGATCGAGAAATGAACTTTCTTAGAGCGACCAATCTTCTAGTTAGCCTTTGAACTTCCTTCATGCTTGTAAACTGGTATGGGATGTCCTTGATAGCTTTGACTTTATCGAGATTTACCTCAATCCTTGGAAACCCAAGAATTTGCTGGAGCTAACTCTGAACGTGCATTTTTCGGGGTTGAGCTTTACGTTATTCTTCCTTAGGATACCAATGGTTTCCTGGAGGTATTTTAAATGGTCACTGCATTCAAATACTTGTACATCATATCATCTATGTATACTTCCATTATTTTACCTATTTGTTTTTCAAACATCTTGTTCACCAGCATCCGGTAAGTGGCTCCGGCATTTTTAAGCTCGAAGGGCAACACATTGTAACAACATGTGCCAAAGTTTGTTATGAACGAAGTTTTTTCCTGATCCTCCGAGTTCATATTAATTTGATTATTCGGATAGGCATCGAGGAAACTCATCAAATCATGTCCGGTTGTTGCATCAATCATTTTCTCAATGTTTGGTAGTGAAAATGAATCTTTGGCCACGCCTTATTCAAGTCTTTGTAATCTATGCACATTCAAATTTTATTATTCTTTTTCAAAACTACCACTACATTAGCTAGCTAGTCAGGAGACTTTACCTCCTGGATTGAACTGATGTCAAGTAACTATGTTACCTCTTCCTTAACAAACCTATTTCTGACCTCGGCTATTGGGCGCTTCTTCTGCCTTATCGATGGAATGCTTGGGTCCAGAATTTGCTTATGAACGTCCCCTCTAACAAGATACTTATCATATCTGCATGCGACCATGCGAAATAATCAACGTTATTTTAAAAAAAATTAATAAATGTTGACCTGAGATAAGGGTTGATTCCTGTCACCAAGTGAAATTTTCTCTCCAAGAATTTTTGAACAAAGCCACTTGTTCAAGTTCTTCTTCCGTGGACTTGGTTGCGTTTGTTTTTATGGTACCTAAAAGCATCTTCGTACCTGGTGGGATTCCAACGACTTCTTCCATTTGTCATCTTTGTTGGTTCTAGAGCAGGCATCAGTTTCTATAATTTCTATATGTTTGCTTCCTTCCCGTTGCTGCTAAAAACTGATGTCACGTTCATTTCCCTTATTGCCAGTTGATCTCTCTTATTTGTTTGATTCCCTTTTGAGTCAAAAATTTCAGCAGTTGGTGATACGTTGATGGTACGACCTTCATCTCATATAACCATGATCTGACGAGAATTATATTGTAGCCATGTCGCCATCCACCACTTCAAATAAAGTGGTCTTCGTGAACCCTTCGGGATTCATGGGTAGCAATATCTACCCTCGGGTTGTTACACTTGCTAAGTTGAAACCGGCGAGGAACTTTGTTGCCATAATGATGCTTTCAATTAGCTTGGCTTGTTCTAGCACTCTCCATTAAATGATGTTGACTGAACTTCCTGGGTTAATCAAAACACGTTTAATCTTGAGATCTAGAACATTAAGAGAAATTATCAGGGCATCATTTTGCAGCAAAAGAAGTCCATCAGCGTCTTCTTCTATGAAGGTGATGTCGTGTTCGGCGACTTCCTAAAGTTTTTTCTATGAGTCACCGATACCTTCGTCTTCTTGGTTGCTGAGAAAATTTCACCTTTGATCTCTCCCCCCAATCATGTTGATAGTTAATCGAATAGGGTCTTTCCCTATCTTCAAGGGTTCTGCATTATCTCGACTGCGGCCGTAATTGTTCTTGGCCTGGTCGCTTAAGAATTCCCTGATGGCCATTCTTTAACAACATTGCCACCTCTTCGTGCAGATGTAAAATGTTCCCAATTCGGTGGCCATGAGTTCTATAATATTCCCACCATCAATTAGGATCCCTCTGGTTGGGATCCGATCTAATCTGTCTTAGGAACTATGCTTCCTGAATATTTCTCATTGTTGATACCAACTCCACTACACTAACGTTGAAATTATACTCTGCCAGCTAGGGATAAGTGGAATCCTGGGAGTTTCATACCTCTTTGTCCTGTAACAACCTGTTGTTCTGGCTGAGGTCAGTTCTTCTATCGAGGGCAAACCCATCTGCTGGCCGGAACCCTTTGTTGTCGTATCCTTCAGCTCTCTCATAAGGCAAAAACTGTCCCTTAGAAGAGCATCGATCCTTATCAAATTATCCTCAGTTTTATCCCCGTTCCTTTCTCGATCTCGGCCCTTGGTTGATGCCGGGAACCCAAGCTGATTATCTTCTATTTATCTTTGATTCATAATAGTTATGGAAATCCGCCCATGTGGTTGCTTGAAACTCGAGCAGACTTTCTTTCATCTTTTGGGAGGCGTTGAAGCTCCTTGTGTTCAAACCCTTAGTAAATACATCAGCTACCCATTTATCTGGCATGACCGGTAATAATATTCTTTCTTTCTAGAACCTGATCATGAACTTACATAGCAATTCAGACTCACCTTACAAAATTCTAAATATGTACGACTTTCGAACCTGGACCTTCCTGGCCTGGCATGGACCTTGATGAAAGAATCTGCGAGTATTTTAAAAGAATCAATTAAATGTTCAGGTAAAAGTGAATACCATGTCAAGGCCCCCCTTCGTGAAGGTTTCTCCGAATTTTTTCACCAGGATCGACTCTATCTCATGTTGGGTCAAGACATTTCGTTTCACCACCATTGTACAAGTTGTGATGTGCTCCCGAGTGTCTGAAGTCCCATCATACTTCGGTATATATGGAATTTTGAATTATTTTTGTCATGACCCAAAATCCAACTAGTCGTGATAGAACCTATCCCAATCTGCTAGGTAAGCCAATTTAATAATAATCCAATTCAAATGAGATTTACTGAGAGAAATAATGATGATATAGCTGAACTTTTATACAAAGAATTCCCAAGGACTAGTAGTACAAGTCATGAGCCACTAAGACTTAGAATTTTACAAAACTGAAATGAAATAATTACAATATCTGTTTGAAATATAAATGAATAGAATCTGAATCTAATATTACCAAGGACAAGTGATAGCCATAACTGAAATGTAGGTACCTCTTCAATGTATCCCTCGCCGTACACAATAGCATTAATACAAGGATATGCAATGCAAGGTGAAGAAGTATAGTATGAGTACAACTAACCCCATATACTCAATAAATATCCTAACTAACCTATAGATGATACTCACTAACACCTTTGCAGTTCAAAACTCTAACAAGTATAGAACATGTTTATGATCAAATTAGGAAAATCTCAAGTAAAACTAGTTTTGATGCTCACAATTCTTGGTTTTAAAGTGTTCTGCTCAGTCAAAAATCCAATATATAAGGAATATATGCAAGTAAATCAGGTAATCAGTCAAGGGGCAAGTAAAGATGAAATGCAATAACCAAATACCATCCCATTTTTGTGCGCAACCCATTCCAATAAGGGTAACTAGCTCTCCCATAGATCACATCAATATCAACCACACAGACAACTCATGTGTTGTACAGACAACTCACGTGCTATAGTATTAATATCAGGATCTGCACGGATAACTCATGTGCTATAGTATCAATATATGGATCCGTACGGACCACTCACGTGTTGTATGGACAACTCATGTGCTATAGTATCAATATCTAAATCGGCACAGATAGCTCACATGCTGCATGGACAACTCACATGTTATAGTATCAATATCTGGATCCGCACGGACAACTTACATGTTGCACGGGCAACTCATATGCTATAGCATCAATATCTATATCCACAGGGACAACTCACGTGATATAGTATCAATATCTGAATCTGCACGGACAACTCACATGATGAAATATCACAATCCCCCAGCATGGTCATCGATATCCGGTCGAAATCATATTGCACAGAAGCAAGTATACAAGAGCACATGTATATGATGGGTAAATATCAGATTTCATGCTCCTAGACTAATATAATTACATGCTAAAGTGTAGGCCTGTGCAATGTGTGCTACCATAGCCCAAATCGATAATTTTATCACATAAATAACAATTACCATGTTTTATTTAGGGATTTAGCCTCTTCGTAACCTCAAACATGGCTCAAATAGTTCACAACATTGATACAAATATGATAAACATCATATCTTAAGGCTTAACAGTCAACTCTAGGCATATCATAACCTAAGCATTATCCGGAGCATGGATAAATACCCCACTGCTCGCACATGGGTTCAAACCCCACACATATGCACACCCATAGCACGTACCTATCACAAATAATTTAGGAAACTAGTGTCTCAACCAAGTTTAGATAGGATTCTCACCTTAAACAAACCAAGACAAATATTGAGCAAGCAAAACGACACTCTAGAAATTCCATCCTGCACCTATCAACCTTCGAATGACGCAAAACTAGCCAAAAGCAACTCAAGAACATCAAATAATTCCAAAGGAAACAAACCCTATCGATAAAAGTCGAATCTTTAATCAAAAGTCCAAAGTCAACCATAAAGTCAAACATGTGCACGTACCTCAGAACCCGACAAAAGATATAAAATCCGACAATCCATTCAATTATGAGTCCAACCATACTAGTATCACTCAAATCCAACTCTAAATCGATGCTCAATAAAAGGAAATTCACTTTATGAAATTTTAGATAAAAAACCCCAATTTCTCTTTAAGATTCATAACCCAATTACCAAAAACGAAGATACATTCACAATATATAATCAAAACCGTGTATAGAATACTTACCCCAATCCATGTGATTAAAATCGCTTCAAACATCGTCTTAATCCGAGCTCTATAGCTCCAAATATGCTAAAATGAATGAAACCTCCAAAATAAAGTACTTATAATCACTGACAGAAATATTAATTCTATTATGATCATTATCTCTACCATACAGTTTTTCCTACATTCTGTTATTCTGTAGTCGGCATTGTTGGTTGATAATTCTAACTAGAACAAACCTGCAAGATCATAACTTAATCCTTCACCATTTAGTTGAAGTATGTGAATTTTAAATGTTTAAATGATTTTCTTCTTTATGTTAGTGTTCGCCAACTCTAAAAGAAGCTTGTGAGTCATTGTTATGAGAGTTTATATCTATTTCTAACTATTAGTTGCATTTCTAGGTTTCTCTATATGAAGCAGTCTCATTAAGGTGGACCTTTATGAATGTCAGTATCCCTTCTGTATATATCATGTTATGATCAGGTTATCTTTTTGTAAAAAATAGGTTATAGCTATGTTTTTCATAGTTGAATGATAAATATTTTCAAACTAAGCATAGTTGCCTCATGTTTTAGATGTAAATCTCAGTTTATAAAGCTGAGTTAAACCTGTTTGGTATAATACTTTCCTTGTCTTTAATCCTCTTTATGACACTGCTGACTTGGTCTCATAATAGGTGAAACTTACCCTATCTGTGTAAGATCATAACCTCATTTGAAGTATCTATGTGTAGTTGACAAAAAATGTTGTATGTACCCGTTTTTGTCTTCATGATCTTAGTTCATGTACTTTGTTTTGAAATTGCACTCAGTCCTCTCTTTCCCTGCTAATCTGAACTGAATCTGATCAGTAAAGCCTAAGAGAACTTCTTATTGTTACTTTTTGGACATAATAGTTACCTATTTCAACATAAGTTTAGTTTTCTTATGAAGATGTGGTTCTGCCATCAATTACAAATGAAGTAGGGTTGATAGCATGTGATACTGTTAATCACCTTTAGGGATTCCATGTTTGAATCTGTAAACCTGTAGTCATGCTAAGAGTCCTGATTATGTTCTGGTATCTTTGCTAACACCTGTAGAAGTTGTTGATTATAAATGTTTGTCTGAATCCTTGTTGATGCATTTAAAAGTTCCAAGTTGTGTTGTTAATCCATACATGTGCTAGTGGCAAGACCTGAGTTAACCAATCTATGGTTAGTCTATTAGGAGAAAGGTATCTGTATTTCTGGGTTCTATATATTTGAACTGTGTGCTATTTATCTATCCTTAAAATATGATCTCAAGTGTTTGGGATCTTTAGCATTGACATTATAGTGTTCCTATCTCTATGTGTGTTTGGAATCTGACCTTCAGACTTGTTTAGCATGTGTTTTATTCATTTAGTGTTGGAAATGTAATTACAAACTAAAATTGTTTTTGTGTCCTTATGATTATTCTATCAAGAGAGAAGTATACTTCTATGGTGGGTTGTATCGGGTAGTTGATTTACATTGAAAGAGCCTCATTTGCACTTAAACCCATAGGGAAAAATAGTCGTTAGTGGTTAGGGATATTTAGTTGTAAAGTTGAACTCTAGGTTGGGCTGCTCTTCCTGGCACAAGCATTGCCCTGGGCCTTGAGACCCTTGGAAACTTTGAAGTGTCGGGCGATTTAAAGGGGGCATTGATCTTTTGTGGAACTCTCTCCCTATCCCTTAATCCATTGACACTTGTTATTCTCTTTGGGTTTAGTGTTTAATGACAACAAAAGGTTTTCAATGTAAGTTCTCATAGTATTTGACTATTGATAGCTTGTTATATATTTTGCTCTAATCATTTACTTAATCCGGTTACACTTGGAAATGTACCTCTATTCCTGATTGCAACATTACGTAGAGATAAATAAAATCCATTTAGTGACTATGATAAATGCTCTCGAGATGGAAATGCATACATCTCATTTGGCCAGTGGGTTGGTGCTATTGTCGTGTATACCTATGTATTTCATATGCTCGCACCTCCTCGTGAAGGTACCTTTGATGTTGAAGATGGAAATATTCATATCAAGACTCCTAACAAAGATAACCATCCAATGGGTACTTCCATAGAGAAAGTTCCATTACTAACAATAGCTGGCCCAAGTGCTTCAATGGAAGAAAAGAGTAAAAGTTTCTTTAAATTTCTCTATAAGAAACTGAAACTCAAGCAAATCATTCAACCCCCCATCATAGCTTCTGTAAGTTCAGTATGTTGGAATGGACATGCATGATGATTTCTCTTCTTTCAACTGACTTCATTTTGGTGCTCCATAATGAATATTTTCAATGACAATGCAACAACAACATATCCAGTGGGTTCTGGAATATTTTCACTGACAAATTATCTTACAAATTAATTTCTGCTGGAGAATGCTTTCCTTACTTGTTTAACATATTTTGTAAGATATTATGCTTGGGAAGGCTTCACTTTTTATTTATAGTTTTTATAGTATATTTAGTCTTAGTTGCTCGGACTCTTCACTTTTAATGCCGCATTCGTGTTGACACGACGTGGGTGTGAGTGTGAGCGTGGGATCCATATCGGATCTGGTCAACCAATTTTCAGTCAGTTGACCAAAATCGATGGAGAAATTTGAGATGGATTCAATGCTTTTTTTAAATCAAAACTAAAGTTAGGGTGAAATTGAAGAAAATAGAATACCTTGTGCTTAGAAATTTCTATGTTAGTCATTTTCCTTTATCTCCTTCTTGGATTCTCCTATTGATCAATATTTTTTATTTTTGTGGAATACTTTGTAAGTTTTCCACATAATATCTCATAATTTAGACATATTTTTATTACTCTAATTTTAGTTATTTGAATTATTTTTAGCCGAGAATTTGATTTGGTGATAGCAAACTCGAGTTTCCCGAGGAAGAGGGAGCACTTGGTCACCTTTTGGAGTTCAGTGAGCGAGACTCAGATTGATTATTTTGTAAAATTTCCGATAAAGGTCTTTGCGCGGATTGCAAGGTCATCTCAAGTGAGAACTTCTCGACTCTTCATAGACTCCTGGTCATGGACCTTGAGATCACAAGGAAGAGGAGGAAGAGGGTGATGTATAGCCAACATAGGATCAAGTGGGGAGACTTGATGGAAGCTAAAGTGCAAGAGTTGGGATAAAGCTGGTGAATATGGGGGCTTGGAGGACTAGTGAGTATACACACGCTATGTGTACCACAACTGCGCATTGCATTAGGGAAGCTGCGGGAGAGGTATTAGGGGTCTCAAAGGGTTATTCTGGTGGCCACAAGGGCACTGGTGGTGGAACGGAGAGGTGCAAGGAAACGTGGGAACCAAGAAAGCAGCGTATCTGAAGCTAGTGGAAACTGTAGACAATAAGGAGAAGAGGGAGAATATGGAGCATTATAAGTTGGCTAAGAAAGAGGCAAAGCTAGCAGTTACGGTGGCCAAGACTACTGCTTTTAGTCATTTGTATGAGGAACTTGAGGGTCGAGGTGGGGATAAGAAGTTGTTCAGGTTATCCAAGATGCAAGAAAGGAAAGTGTGAGACTTGGACCAAGTGAAATGAATCAAGGACGAAGAAGGTAAAGTTTTGTTGGATGAGGGGATTATCCGTTGGAGATGGTAGACCTACTTCCGTGGTCTCTTGAATGAGAAGGGGAACATGAGCATTGTACTGGGTGATTTGGAACTTTCTGTCACGCCCCTCTTTTTTCCCTCCGCGGAGAGAAGTCCAAATTTTGACGTTCATGGGAGTAATAATTCATTTCCTTTTGGGATTTGGGTATTTGAAGAGTCGCCACCTAACGGATTATGGTACGTTAGGGCACCTAGAGCGATTAACTCTTATACTAGTTTGCATTACTAGAGATTTAGGGTAAGGGCTCGAATAACCTTGAGAGGAAGGTGTTAGGCACCTCTCGCGGTCCACAACTGTGGGTCCCGGCCAAACTTATACTTATGTGGATTAGTACTTTTGACAAATAAATAATTGTAACATATACTTGCAAATAAAGGCATGTTTTGACATTGTATGACTCAAGTAATAAAATAAAGGGAAAAGACTTGAACAGGTTGAACATATATAGAGGAAAGTAAAATATATCTAAACAATGAGATTTGGAAAAGAGGGGTCCTAGGTTGGTTAGCCTACAAGATCACCCTACATAATGCCCGGTAATCACTCATCAATGAGGGGCTACACGTGATATTAGCGTGTAGTTATCATATCCTTACTACCCAATTCCCTCCCGTTGGTCGTATTTTAGTAATCTTGAAAAATGTCCTATGCATGAACTACATGTCCCTTCCTCGTGGTCCTGGAGGTATTTTAGGACCTCTACTTTTGGGCAGTTCTAGACCATCCTAATGTATTTAAAGGAGAAAAGTCTAAGCGTCAATCAAAACAATTAAGACTGCACATAAAAAAGTAACAAATAATGGCTCACATTTTTACCCCCACAAGCAGAACAAATAAATGCACGTCTCAAACAATTGTTCTAGGTATTTAATAAAACTTAGAACATGATATCTAGGTGAGCAGGAAGTATACAGCATGAATTAGGACCAAGTGTCAAAGACCTATTAGCTTGCTTACTGATTTTAGACCTGTTGAATGTTAGCAGTTTTAAATAACAAAGCACAGTTTTATAACTGCAGGATTTTAATCGCCCTATAGGCTTGCCTAAGCGCATAACAGTGACGTCCTAAATCATTATATCTATTAGGAATGCAGTAAAATAGTGATCAATTTTAAACGGACAACTTGAGATCCTATAGACATGCTTTCTAGCAGTAGTAATTTAAGGCAGTATTTGAAAACTTATTTAAAGAAGCAGACAGATTAATTGAATTAAACCAATTCAGAATAAACGAACAATAAATTAAACTGATTTATTTAACTAAATTGGTTTTAAGTTCTATAGGCATGATTTCTATTAGAGCTGATTTGAATTCCTATAGGCATGGTACCTAATTATTAAAAGCTGACTTTTGAACTTATAGGCATGATTTCTAAGGAAACGAATTTGAATACTTGTTGTAATGAAAACTGAACTTCAATTACTTTATACTCTATAGGCATGATATCTAATTATAAATCTAATTTTAACCTTATAGGCATGATCTCTATTATTAAAGTCATTTAGATCCTATAGACATGGTTTCTAATTGTGTGGAAGTAAAGCAAACATAACAAACACATGCAAATCAACATAGGCCCTATAGGCGTGGTATCTACCCAATTTACCCAATATATATAACTACCCTCCCCCTTTTCACTAATCACCCCATTTGTTTGTTTACAATAATTATTATAGACCAATGAATTAAAAAAAATTACATAACTAAATAGAAATTAATCTATAGGGAGCTTGCAGTAGGCCCAAATGACTTCCAATCCTCCAATAGCCTCAAATGGCAAAGTTCCATAGCCAATTTCATGTCTAGGTGTGTCAGAGTTCCCTAAAGATCTCAAGGATCCCAGACAGTACTCACACCTAGAACATTTCTAAAATAATAACTGATTTAGGTGCAGTGTGGAAAGGCCAACTCTGACATGCCAGAGTTCATAGAGATCTCAAAGGTCTAAAGGCAGTACACATGTCAGAGGGGTAGAACTTAGTATTCTAAGAGTAGGTGGAAGTGTATAACATTTTGAAAGAGTTTAATAGAAAGGTTTTAAGACTGAAAATAATTCTGAAACCCATTAGTGCTAAAACAATTTGAGGGAAAGTGTGAATAAAACAATTGGCAATCAGAACCAAATCATAGAACAAGTTTTAGGAATAACTTGCACACAAGGGGATAAGGGTCGGGAACATAAAAGGGTACCTCTATACCAACGATAGTACATAGAGAGTTTTGATGGGATTCTACAGATACAACAAAGATCACAACAGAAACATGCATCTAGACCACACAACTAGAATTACTTTAAAGAGATTGGATGACTTAGTGGGAGTGAATCAGAATAGGCAAGGACTTAAATGAGCATGTTGGGAAAGTATTAACAATGGAGGCATGCTAATTATATAGAAGCAGAGTTTAGGAAAGACAGTAGTTAGTTCAAACAGGCTTAAGTTACATATCCAGACATGCTAAGCAAGAAATCAAACATGCAAGTAAAGTAGAAACATATTAATCATAGGTTTGAATAGGTAGTATAGGACATGCTTAGATAAGCAGTGAACAGACTTAGGCCATATGAACTAAAGCAGTAAGTAAACACATAGGTTTGATTCTTAAAAATTTAATCAGAAGCATACCTAGTTAAATAATGAAAAGCACAAGATGTGAGAAAGGTAGTGTGCAACTTCCAGCCTTGGCTTGCAGCCGGCTAGAATGGCAAAGATCACAAGTAGCAAAGAGAGCAGAAAGAGAGCCTTTTAGAATGTAAAAAAGTAGTGGTTTTTGAACTATTGTTCCTTCTACAGAAGTTAAAATAAGAGGGGGTTTATATAGTAATCAAAAGCTTAACAAAACAAGGTAAGATATCACTTAAGTAGCAAATCAGGGAAGTTCATGGAATCAATCACGGATGTAAATCAGCAAGTCCTTCCCTTAATCAAGGGATAATCAAATCAAAGGTAAAAGCATGCTAGGTATTTAAGGAAAAGAATTAAGTAAGGTTTGGGTATAGAGTAGGAAATTAGGGGTAAATGAATAGAAGTTTTAATTAAGGAAACAATCAGTAAGAATCAGCAAAATAACAAACAAGGCAAGGGAAAATTAATTAAGGCAATCAGTTTAATTAAATCGACTAGAGAGGTAAGAATTGAAAGTTTAAGGGAAAATATTCAAATCAAACCAGGAAATAAGGAATTTAGAATAATCAAGGGTTCAATCAAAGAGAAAATCATAAAAGAGTCAGCAAGTTTAGCAGATAAGATAGGGTAAGAAATGAATAACCAGGATTCGACACATAATTTTAACAAAATAAATAGTTAACACGACACTGATTCAAGAAGAAAGATACAGGTCTTAACATAAATAGTCAGGATGAATGCAAGCATATAGAATCCGTGAAAGGTTGAACTAAGAAATTCAGTAGAGGCATATTAGGACATGAAAATCACGAGAAATCACAAGAACCCTAAAGCAAGAACACAATCGGTACACCAGTGCTTAGAAACCAAACAAAGAATGTCAAAATTAGGGTTTTTTTAGTATAAACAATTTAAGGTTGCATCAAACTTACAAAATTAGTCAAAACACATGAGAAGAAGAAGATCAAACACTAAAAAAATCATCCAACATTTTGTAAAAAAAAATTCCGAAAACCTAGTTTAGAAAAAGATGAAAATCACTTAAAAATCATACGATTTTTGTAAAGAATCTCAAAGTTGTTGTAAAACTCATATGAAACAAGTCCAAATCATCTCAGATCTGTACAGTTCTTAGAGGTTTAGAAGAAAGAGATTAGGGTTTCAAAGAGGACAACACAGAGGTAAAGAAGCATTCTTATAAACCCATAGATCATAGTCAATATAGGATGATCTTACTCTTAATCACACTGGAACGACCTATAACAGGCGAGAAAGGAACCATAGATGCAAGCTAACTAGGACTGGTCCCTTGAGGACCTTGGAGATGGCAAGACTAATGTGAGAGAGTCCATTGGAGGCCTGGGGGGGTGGTGGGAAATCATCGTAGATAGCCATAGGTGAGTGTCAGTGAGGCTTGATTAGGGTTAGGTTTGAGAGAGTTTCAGAGAGGAGAGGGATTTCATGGCGGCGGACGGTGGAAATGAAAGGGTTTGGGGTTGGGGGGTCGTTTGGTTTATTTTATGATGGGTCATTTGTGGTTGTTGATCTCTATGATCAACGGTCGAGATTAAAGGGTTTTGGGTCCAGATTGGGTATCCGGGTTTGGGCTAGTAATTTTTAATTGGGATTGGACTGGTAATTTGGCTGAATTAGGGCTGAAATTAATATAAAAATAGGTCAGATTTTAAATAGTCATTTTTACTAACTATATAATTTATAAAAATAATAAAAAATTTCTAAAAAATATTCTCATGTACTAAAATAATTTAAAATAGTTGTAACATTTTAAAATTTTAAAAGCATTTTATGCATCAATAATGTAATTACGTTAACATGGGCTATTATTGCAAAGATATGCAATTTAGCCTAAAAATATAAATACGATTATAAAAAATGCACTAAAATATTTAAACAATTACGATGGCATAAATAATGGATTTAAATGACTAAATCTTCACAAAAGCAATTTGAAGGATAATTATTGGATATTTTCTAAATAAAAGAGGAGAAATAAATTGATTTAGAGCTTTTAAAATTATAGAAAAATTATAAAAATGCTTATGCATGCTTATAACTGCATATGTACTATTTTGAAAGTATATATATATGTTAAAAACATATGAGGAAAAATTGGTATCAACAACTGCCCCTCTTTACAAATATTGGGTATCAACAACTGCCCCTTTTTACCCGGGAAGGATGAAAGAGTTTTCGGGTAAAGATTGAGGGCCAATTTTGACTGGATGGGATGTTTTGAAAGATAAATGCCGGACTCTAGTCTTGAGTTGCCTACATATCTATGGTTTTACAGGAATCAGGCCATATGTAGTTTTGGATTCATTGGCGGAATATACCGATGAAGTCGTCGCTAGAACGGACATGAGATGCAAGAGCGGTTAGTGAGCGGTTAAGTTTGAGATAGTTTAAAAGAACTGGAGTGAGGTCACTGCTACTAGGATAGCGGTTTCTTGTTGTTTACCTGCAGATGAAAAGATGCTAACGACATATATCTGCGCGAAACTTTAAACATGATGCAGATTCCCTTTGGACTATGGAGGTTGTCTTTGGATGGTTAAAGATGACGTCCTTGGACCATGATGTCCTGGGCCATGAATTGTTTAGTGAGGGATTCGCAGGCCATGATATGGTGTTCTCGGGCCATGCAGATGGTGCCTCCTAACCATGACGCCTTTGAATAATGATATGCAAATTTGAGGGATCCTCAAGACATGGCATGGTGTATTTCGGTTATGAGGATGATGCCTTTATTTCAGCCCATGGGGTGCAGTAATATGATGTTAACAAGACAAGGCTTAGTCTTGTGAAATGCAGGGCAATGCTTAACCTTGTAACGACCCGACTGGTCATTTTATGTTTTAGAACCCCGTTCCCTTAAATAAAACTTCCCGCACTTGCTTTAACTAATTTATGACTTGCGGGGATAGGTGGTTCGGAAGTTGGAAGAGTTTCGAGTAAGAATATGTCTATTTGCTTCTTTAAGTTTCTCTAAAAAGGCCAAGTTTGACTTCGGTCAACTTTCTTGGGAAACGGGCCCGGATTCGTGATTTTACAATCTTGGAGGTTTTGTGGGAAAATATGGGACCTGGGCGTATGCCCGGAATCGGATTCCGAGGTCCCTAGCCCGAGTAATGAATTTTTCTATAAAATTGTTAAATTGAAGTTTTAAAGATTTAAATAAATTAAGAAATCATTTTTTCCCTAGGTATCGGGCTCTTGGTACAGGTCCGGAATATTAGTTAAGACCTACCCGTGAAATTTGGTGTAAATCCGAGTAGTTTAAGGGCGTTTTGACCCGTTGGAAGAAAACTTAGAACTTGAAGTTAAATGATTTGGTTCATTTGGTTTTGGGGTTTGATTCCTCGATTTAGCGTTGTTTTGAGTATTTTGAGTAGGTCCGCCTCGTGATTTCAGACTTGTCGGTATGTTCGGACGGGGCTCGGGAGCCCCGAGCATCAAACGAGCGAGGTTTGAGTGAAGTTAGAAATTGAGGAAGGGTTGCAGCTTTTGCTGCTTCTGTCATAACCACATCTGCGGTTCTTGGACCGAAGATGTGGCCTTCCCAACGCAAAAGCGGAAGGGGCCAGGCCCAGGGGAAACCGCAGAAGCAGCCCATCGATTGCAAAAGCGGTCCCGCTTAAGCTGACCCCAGACCGCAGAAGTGGTCCAACTTCCCAGGCCCAGTACAGCAGAAGCGGTTGGGCGTCCGCAGAAGCGAACTCGCAGAAGAGAACTCGCAGAAGCGAGAGCCTGACCGCAGAAGCGGTCCAGGCTTCTTTGGTCATTTCCGCAAAAGCAGGCACGTTTCTGCAGAAGCGGTCCCCGCAGAAGCGGTCCCGGTACCGCATAAGCGGAAATCGCTGGGAGGCAGTGAATGCATTTAACCAGAGTTCAAAGTCATTTCCCCCATTCAATACTCTACACTTGGGCAATTTTGGTGGTTCCAAAGAGAGGGTTTTAACATATTATTGCAATGTAAGCAATCTTCCACCATTATGAGTTAAATTACATGAACATTAGCTAGATTAAACACTAAAATTTAGTAAAAATTTAGGGTTAGAGATAGACCTAGGGTTTTAGCAAAACTAAGATTTAAGCATGGAATTTGTTATGTAATGAACTAGAAATCATATATTTATGATCCTTAGATGATAGAGAACAACTTCCTTTGAAAAATCTCAGAATCCGGGCACGTGGACCCGGGGTCGGAATTTAGGAAACTTGTGGGAAAGGTTGGGAAATCACTTAAATAGTTAGAATTCAACCTTGTAAGCCTTTATTGAGTAGTTATTATTTTATTTTAATTAGTTTGTGCTCGTTCGGCTTCGAATTGAGGGTTTGGGCTTGTTCTTGATATTGGAATTGAGCTTCGGAGCGAGGTGAGTCTCATTTCTAACCTTATAAGAGGGAATTGTCCCCTTAGGTGAGTTAATTGGTTATGTTCTCCAATGTGTGGGGGCTACGTACGCACAAGGTGACGAGAGTCCGTGCGTAGCTACTAGTATGCTATTGTCCGGGTAGTCTAGGACCTAAAAAACATGTTATACTTGGAATATCTGTAATCCTATGGACATTCAAATTTCTTAAATTAAAGTGAAATAGTGAATAAATTTTTAAAAGGATTTAAACTTCATTTTCTTATGTTCTTATCAGAGGATTGGCCTTTATATTGAATAACTACTCCCCCTTAATATGCTCTTTGAGCATGTATTTTATGTGTACCTGCGTCATATGTATGATTCGCGAGCAGGGTGGTTGTTTATATAAATTTACCGCGTCGCATGTATGATTCGCGAGCGGGGTAATAGATGCATCTATGGTTCGAGTCGTTTGACCCTCGGCAGTGCACATTTACTTTTCTGTTGGATCAGGTCGCACGTTCCTCGGTGGCTATTTGCGCATAAGCTATCTAGCTGACTATCTGTGGGTTACACTTCAGGATTGCCTAAATATTTATATATGTATGAACACTCTATATGGAAGGTTAAAGGAAGTATTATATTTCATACTTGGAAATTTTTATGACTTGAGTTATACCTGCTTATCATAAATTACTCTCATTATTACTTGACCTTAGTAAGTATCAAGTCGACCTCTCGTCTCTACTTCTTCGAGATTAGACGGGATACTCACTGGGTACATGTTGTTTATGTACTCATTCTTCGAGATTAGACGGGATACTCACTGGGTACATGTTGTTTATGTACTCATGCTATGCTTCTGTACTTAAATGTACAGGCTTTGAGGCAGGTGGATCTGGACATCATTCTAGTGCACATCAGTGAGCACGCTTGGGACTTCTACGGTGAGCTGCTTCTCTTTCATGCCGATCCGTAACCGAAGAAGTCCTTCCTTATACTTTTGTTTCTGTCTATCCTGATTCAGACAGTAGGATAGTATATTATTCTTTTGTGTATATTCTACTAGTTGCCCGTAGCTTATGACACCAGGTTCTAGCACACACAGTAGTAGACATTTATTTTTGGGTTGTATTGCTATTTTTACACATTATGATCTTTACTGGTCTTACTTTTAATTTGAAAATATATTATAATTGTCTTTAGCTGAAGTAAAATGAGAATTTAATCACATTTCCGCATCGGCTAGCCTGACAATGGTGTCGAGCGCCATCATGACCTATTGTGGAAAATGTGTCGTGACAATATGGTATCAGAGCACTAGGTTCATGTAGGTCTCACAAGTTATGGGCCAACCTAATAGAGTCTTGTAGATCGGTAGAGAGATGTCTGTATTTATCTTCGAGAGGCTATAGGGTATTAGGAAAGACTACTCTTCATTCATTTCCATCGTGTTGTTGTCAGTGTACTAAATTTCCTCTTCTATTCTCTCACAGATGGTGAGGACCCATACCTCCGACGTTCCGGACCTGGGATGAGCTGCTCCCCCCTTTGCTAGAGGCCGAGGTAGAGGCCGTGGGAGGGTACCAGCCCGTGGTAGGGGACGAGGGCATCCTAGAGCTATTCCAGTTGCACCACCAGCAGATCCTGTGAGGGATCCCATTATTGAGGAGCAGGGCAAGGTGCCCGCAGCTGTGCCTACTCCGGTGGATTTCATGAAAGCGCCGGGATTCTAGGAGGTCATGAGCCGCATGCTACGGTTCATGGACGCTATGACTCAAGCTGGTTTATTTCCAGCGGACCCAGCTGCTTCACAGGCGAGAGGGGGAGCCCAGACCCCTACTGCCCAGTCCCCAGGTCATGCAGCTGCGGTATATCATACTTTTGGTACTTTACCGCAGATGGGGTTCAGCCAGTTGCTGCAGTGGCACCCCAGCCCAGACCAGTTGTGGATGGTGATCCACAGAAGTTATTGGGCAGATGGACCAGGTTGCACCCTCCAGTCTTCGGGGGTGAGCGTCATGAGGATGCCCAGGATTTTATTGACAGGTGCAGGGAAACATGAGGATATTGGAGTTGCATGGAGTCGACTTCACTACTTTTCAGTTGGAGGGCAGGGCCCGTAGATGGTGGCAATCTTATGTGCTTAGCAGGCCAGCAGGCGCTCCTCCCCTCACTTGGGGTCAGTTCACTCAGTTATTCCTTGATCGGTACTTTCCACCCTCTGAGAGGGAAGAGCTGCATCATCAGTTTGAGCATCTAGAGCAGGGTTAGATGTCAGTGACTGATTATGAGGCGAGGTTCTTTGAGTTGTGTCGCTATGCACTTATGATACTTCCCACAGAGGAGAGAGAGTACAAAGATTTGTTGCGGGATTACACCACACTATCCGGTCAGGTATGGCCCGAGAGGTAGAGATGGGCATAGGGTATCAGCTAGTACTAGAGATTGCTTGCAGGATTAAGGGTTACCGTCTGAGGGGTAGAGAGCAAATGTAGAAGGACAAGAGGGCCAGATTCTCCGGAAAGTTCAGAGGTGCCCCAGGTAGGGGCAGAGCTCAGTTCGGGAGGGGTCAACCCAGCAGGCCACCACATTCAGCACCGCCCACCAGCCATTCAGGGTTTTAGAACCCTGTTCCCTTAAATAAAACTTCCCGCACCTGCTTTAACTAATTTATGACTTGCGGGGATGGGTGGTTCGGAAGTTGGAAGAGTTTCGAGTAAGAATATGTCCATTTTCTTCTTTAAGTTTCTCTAAAAAGATCAAGTTTGACATCGATCAACTTTCTTGGGAAATGGACCCAGATTTGTGATTTGATGATCCCAAAAGGGTCCGTGGGAAAATATGGGTCCTGGGCGTATGCCCGGAATCGGATTCTGAGGTCTCTAGCCCGAGTAATGAATTTTTCTGTGAAATTGTTAAATTGAAGTTTTAAAGATTTAAATAAACTAAGAAATTATTTTTTCCTCGGTATCGGGCTCGGATTTTGATTTCAAAACTTGGTACATGTCCAGAATATTAGTTAAAACCTACCCGTGAAATTTGGTGTAAATCTGAGTAGTTTAAGGGCATTTTGACACGTTGGAAGAAAACTTAGAACTTGAAGTTCAATGATGTGGTTCATTTGGTTTTGGGGTTTGATTCCTCGATTTAGCATGTTTTTAAGTGTTTCGAGTAGGTCCGCCTTGTGATTTTGGACTTGTCGATATGTTCGGGCGGGGCTCGGGAGCCCCGAGCGTCAGACGAGCGAGGTTCGAGTGAAGTTAGAAATTGAGGAAGTGCAGCAACTTTTGCTGCTTCTGTCATAACCGCATCTGCGGTTTCTTGACCAAATGCTCGATCGTCTTGCGGCCGGGCTTTCTATTGTTTTCTAGATGGTTACTCGGGGTACAATCAAATTCTAATTGCCCCGGAGGATCAAGAGAAGACGACCTTTACATGTCCTTATAGCACGTTCGCTTTCTTAAGAATGCCATTTGGACTATGTAATGCTCTGGCGACCTTCCAATGTTGTATGATGGAAATTTTCACCGACATGGTGGAGGATATCTTGGAGGTCTTCAAGGATGATTTTAGTGTGGTTGGGGATTCGTTTGAGGAATGGTTGGTGAACTTGGATAGGGTATTGGCTAGATGCGAAGAAACCAAACTTGTGCTCAACTAGGAAAAATGCCACTTTATGGTGGAAGAGGGTATAGTGTTGGGTCACAAGATCTCGAAGCAAGGAATTGAAGTTGATAAGGCAAAAATCGAGGTCATTTCGAGGCTTCCTCCCCCTACTTCCGTCAAAAGGGTGAGGAGTTTTCTTGGGCATGCCGGGTTCTACCGGCGATTTATTAAAGACTTCTCGAAAGTTGTGAACCCACATTGCAAATTGTTAGAGAAATAAGCCAAGTTTATCTTTGATGAAAACTGCATAGAGGCTTTTGAGCTTTTGAAGCACAAGTTGACCACAACTCCTATCATCGCCGCACCTAATTGGGGTTTACCCTTTGAACTTATGTGTGACGCAAGTGATATGGCGGTAGGGGTGGTGTTAGGTCAACGGATCAACAAGATGTTCCATCCCGTGTATTATGCTAGCAAAATGATGAATGAAGCCCAAAGAAATTACACCGTGACGGAGAAAGAGCTATTGGCTATTGTGTTCGTTATGGAGAAATTTCGACCTTATCTTATGGGGGCCAAGGTGATTGTGCACACGGACCATGCCGCCCTTAGGTATTTGATGACCAAGAAGGATTCTAAAGCAATATTGATGAGATGGGTGTTATTTCTTCAAGAATTTGACTTAGAGATAGTGGACCAGAAGGGAAGTGAGAACCAAGTTGCGGACCATTTGTCCTGTTTGGTGGAAGAAGGGAGGCCATGTGATGGCTTTGAGATAAATGATACATTCCCCGACGAGCAACTTCTTTCGGTTTCTATGTGTGATATGCCTTGGTTTGCGGACATCGCCAACTTCATTGTGATCGGAAATGTCCCGTGTGAGCTCCCTTCCAACCAAAGGAAGAAACTCAAGCGGGATAGCTTGGACTTTTATTGGGATGATCCGTACCTGTTTAAAATTTGCACGGATGGTGTGATAAGAATATGTGTTCCGAAAGGTGAACAATTGAGCATATTGGAGGCTTGTCACTCTTCTCCCTATAGTGGCCATCATGGAGGGGTAAGGACGACTTCAAAGGTTTTGAGTTGCGGTTTCTATTGGCCGACGTTATTTAAGGATGCTAGTGACTTGGTAAAGAGATGTGTTGCATGTCAAAGAGCTGGCGGAATTTCAAAAAAAAGATGAGATGCCTCTTAATACGATTCTCGAGGTTGATATTTTTTTATGTTTGGGGCATTAATTTCATGGGTCCGTTCGTGGGCTCTTGTGGGAAAAATTATATTCTCGTGGTGGTGAAATATGTTTCAAAGTAGGTTGAAGCCGGTTCTTTACCCAACAACGAAGCCCGGAGTGTTGTGGAATTCTTGAAAAAGAGTATCTTCACAAGGTTTGGCACCCCTCTTGCTATCATTAGTGATGGATCCAAAACGGTAAATGCTAATAGGACCGATTGGTATAAGAAATTGGATGATGCTTTTTGGGCCTGTCGTACGGCTTACAAGACCCCAATCGGTATGTCTCTGTGTCGGTTGGTGTTTGGTAAAGCTTGCCATCTTCCGGTGGAATTGGAGCACAAGGCTATGTGGGCATTGAGAAAGTTGATCTTGGAATGGGATGTTGCGGCAAATCTCTGGGTTGAGCAACTAAATGAGCTTGATGAGTTTAGATTTCATGCCTACTCCAGCTCGTCCTTATATAAGGACAAGATAAAGTACCTTCACGACAAATATGCTCGGGGAAAGGAATTCAAGGTTGGTGATATGGTTCTTCTTTTTAACTCC
>MU782335.1:3540-18093 GCA_026770625.1 Nicotiana glauca | reverse complement strand
GGAGCACAAGGCTATGTGGGCCTTGAGGAAGTTGAACTTCGAATGGGATGTTGCGGTGAATCTCCGTGTTGAGCAACTAAACGAGCTTGATGAGTTTAGATTTCATGCGTACTCCAGCTCGTCCTTGTATAAGGACAAGATGAAGTATCTACATGACAAATATGCTCGGGGAAAGGAATTCAAGGTTGGTGATATGGTTCTTCTTTTTAACTCCCGGTTGAGGTTATTTTCGGGGAAGCTCAAGTCAAAGTGGAGTGGGCCATTTGAAGTGGTATGTGTGACTCCTTTTGGTGCTCTTGATCTCAAGAACAAGAATGGTGAAATATTCCGGGTCTATGGGCATCGTGTCAAGCATTATTTGGAAAAGTTTGATGACAGCCACGTGGTGGCACTCATTCATTTGAAGTGATATGATGGTAACATGCGTCGTGTTGCGACGTTAAATCAAGCGTTTCTTGGGAGGCAACCCATGTCTTTTTATTTCTCTTTGATTTTCTTTGTAGATTAGGATTTTTGAGCTAATTGTTTGTGAGATGTTACAGGGATTGGGTTGAAACAATGCAAAGCAAAAAGAAACAAAAAATTGCAGTCTCTGAAGTTTGCCAGTGCAGTCGGGTGCATTTTTACGCAGTCCGTGCTAGCATGAGCCAAGTTGCAAAGTCTCTGAAGTTTATAGCGCGACCGCGGTGTAGTTTTGCACGGTCCGCTGTAGCAAATCAGAAACATGGTACTCTCTAAAGTTTTCCATAGCGGCCATAGTCAAATTTGCGCGGTCCGCAGTGCACTCTAACGTGGCCACGCAAGGTTGCCTTCTAAAACTTCAGATTTGAAACCCAGCGCGGTCCGCATTCCCTTTTACGCGGCCACTTTGGTAGGTAGGTACGGGGCCCACTGGTTTTTCTATAAATATGGACCTTAGGCCTTATTTTACACTTTTCGCCAATAGAAAGCCTGAGCCCTAAAATTTTACTGTTTATACACCTCCGAGACTAATCTTCGTGTGTGCATGCATTGAGTGCCTGATCCTTCTTATTCCTAGTAACATTTCACATATTTGTCTTTAATTATTTCATATGTTTTACTTTTGTTTGTTTCCCAGTAGTTGTAGGTTCTTCTTTCTTTCCGTTTTTCTTAGGTTTATGATTTTCATGTTGGGTAATTCAGTAGGGACAACTAGGATTCAAAAACTTGAATAAAAATGGACGAATTTGTCAAACCTAAACTCAGTCCCTAAGATAGCCTTAGTGCGGCCCGCGGTTATTCTCATGCGGTGCGCATGACCCCGACGCGGCCTTACTACCGCTGGTGCGGTCTGTGCTGGCCCAATGTGGCTGCGCTCCTAGTTTATGCGGTCTGCATTGGGAGAATCAGAGAGGTGATTTACTGGGTATTTGATTAGTGCGGTCCGCGGTCGCTTTTATGCGGCCCGCGGTGCCTCTAACGTGGCCGCATCCCTGATTGTGCGGTCTGCGGTGCCCTGTTCTGCAATGGTTTCTGCAATCTTTTCATCTGCTGCTCTACAATTGTTTTCACTAACTGATACACTTCATGTGCTTAAACTAACAATGTTAGACATGTTTGCTTGCAGATCATGGTTAAACAAAGAGGGGGTAAACAAACACAACAATTCGGGAGAGGTGGTGCCTCCCGAGGGGGTAAGGGCAAGAGAATAGCAAAACTCACTCCCCAGGCTCGGGAGAACATTAAAAAGACCCGGAAACTGATACGGGCTACTGATAGGGTTGCCTCTCATTCTTCGGGGAGTGAGTATGTGCCCTCTAAAAGTATATCCTCAGATTCTGTCCCAACTCACATAACCGACCCCCTCCGCCTAGTTGATACTCCTCCACCATCACCTTCAATCAAAAGACCAGTGAATGTAGTCTCGGATTAGTCTGATGAGTCCGTGGCCGGTAGTGAACAATACTCCACCTCCCCCACAGCTTCATTATCTGGGGAGAGTGCAGGCCAAGGTGAGGGAGGTGAGCCTCAGATTGGGGGTATTGAAAGAACTAGAAAACCTGAAGTTTGGGAAGATCGATTCGTCAGTAAAGTGGCATTTCACAAGTTTAGGGAGTGGTGGCCGGTGAGGAAGTTGATATCGGAGAGAAGTTTTATTTATACTGACCTTTTACCCCACAACCCAAACGTGCAGAGGGAGTTCCGAACTAGACAAGGCTGGGAATTTTTCAAGGAAAAGTGCATCGAAGCTAATGAGTACATGGCTAGAGAATTCTACTGTAATGTGGCTCACATTGTCAAGGATACGAAGGTGACCAAAGTGAGAGACAAAAAGGTGATGTTTGATGGGAAATCCTTAAATGACTACTTGGGGTTCAAGGATGAGGATGAGTCACTTTATTTGGCTAAGTTAGCGATGGGTGAGGAAGTTCGACCTTGGGTAGCCCATTTCTTGGCAATCCCAGGTACTGTCCCAACATGGTTGCAAGCAGGGAAGAAAATATATAAGAACACCTTCAACTTTGAGGGTCGAGGGTGGTTGACGTTTGTATGCATTTGGCTTGACCCTTCTACCCACGATCATACTATTCCACTTACCTGGACCGTTCTTGTTGCTTCTGTTATATATGGGTACCCTATTAATGTGGGTAATGTGATGTCTAGGGTGATTTCTACCGTGGGACAGAGAAGGACCGGAACTATCCTTTTCCCAACACCCTTACTATGTATTTTAGGGATTTGCAGGTCAAGAAGAAAAAATTTGATGTCAAGACCAAGCCTGTGGCTCCTTACTCTTGGTAAAACATGGAGGGCCCAGACAACCCAAAGTCCAAGAAATACCATCTCCTATCTCTGCCCCAACTGGCCAGTCTGAGGAGCCAGTTGCGGTAGAGCCTTCTACCGAACCTTCCACCGTACCTGCTACCACTACCATTGAGACCTTACCCCAGGTCCTTCTTCCTCAGCTGGTCCTAGTACTTCAGCGGGCCCGAGGGTACCATATTCAAAGACTCATCCCATCACGGCCCATCAGTTGAGTCAGTCCTTGGCTATCTTGAACAACTGGATGTCGGTTGCGACTTCCAAGTTGTCCACTTTGTCCTCTACTATTCAGACCCAGACAACACCTCAGCCAGCCCAGATTCCTCAATCCATTGAGGACACTTTGAAAAGCTCCTGGAAAACCAGGAAAAGATTATGAAGACTCAGGCCACTTTGTCTACTGCTGTGGAGTCACATGGCAAGGCTCTGAAGGAGCTTGCTAAAGAGCACAGGAAGCTGAGGAAAACACGGGCTTCCAAGGAGTATGTGAAGCAGCTCAGGATGGATGTGGAAAAGCTATTGGCAGACCAGATGCCTCTAGACTTGCTATTTGGGGAGTCAGTCCCGGATCCAGCAGCACCAGTGCCACAGCCAGAGCAAGAGCAGGTACCCAAGATCCTGAGGAAGAAGAGAAATCTCCCCAGTACATTTGATGCGGTGATTGAGATAGCAGAGATTTAGGAGGGTCCCTCCAGTGTTGCACCCGACATTCAGCTGGTCCACGATCAGGCCCCAGTCCCAGCAGCTGAGCAGTAGGAGGCCGGGAACCAGTTTGAGGTTCCTGCCTATACAGAGGATCAGGGGACCACTGAGGATCTCATGCAGACGGACCAGGCTTAGGGAGCTCTTCTATATCCTTTATTTTGATCTTTTATGCTTATTTGGTAGTTGGCATTGGGGACAATGCCAGCTCTTATTCGTGGGGGTGCGCCCTACTGTTTATCTGGATGACTGTACATATTAGATTCTCATTTTATGTTCTGTTGATTTGATTTTCTAGTTGGTCTGTATATAACTTTATATTTTAGCTACTGTTCTCGTACTTTTTATTCTTTTTTGGTCTGTATATAAAATTACATTCTGTATATATTCATCCCTTGTTGTATATTCTACTCCCATATTGTACATATTCATTCTATTTTTCTATTTTTGCAAAAATTTTCGTTTTTAGATTCGTAGATAGGCTCGTAGCCTTTTGTTTTGATTTTTGGCATTTTTAATAAACCTTTGGTTTTCTTAATACCACGGTTCTTTCCAAGGGTGGAGTATGGTGCGAACTGGGTGGCTTTCCCAATGATAGATGGCATGACAACCTTCTTAAGGGTTTGAGTCCGTTTTTATTTTTGATATTTCATAGTTAAGGGTACCTCAGGTAAAGCTTCACTTGGGCCTAGCACATTTTCCTTTGATCCCATGATCAAAGACATAATGTTGTGTTTAAGATGGTGAAAGTCGTGGCCTTGAGACTCTTGTGTTGACCAAACAATCATCATGTGGTCTTTTTGGACCATTGTTCACTTGAATCGTAACTAAGGTTGTTGTGGGCCCTCAACTCGATATCTTTAGCAATCCCTTAGCATGTGCGGCGAGGAATCAAATTGTGAGTCCAAGTCCTGAGCCAATGGTCTAGAACTTGCCCTAAATGTTTGTTGAGGCGAAATCCTAGGTGAAGTTTGACTTGAAAAGTGATTATAGGTTCTCATTGATCCAAATGCTAAGTTGAACAATTATATGGCCTACCAATGAAATGATCCCTAGTTAACCCTTTTGAGCCTTTAACCTTTTTTTTTCTTTCAAGAACCAATGCTACAAGCCTACACTCGTTCTTAATGATACCCTCTCTTGGCGCCCAAATATTCCTTTGAGTAATGGCAAATGTCTAAGTTTGGGGGGAGGGAGAGACAAGAAAGGAAACAAAGTGTTAAAAGGTACAAAAGCAAAAGAAAAGGAAGGCAATGAAAAAGAAAGAAAAGAAAAAAAAAGACAAAAAGAAAGACCAATGTGAATAAGAACAAAAAGGGGATTCAAGGAAAACAATAGATAAATAGGTGTGGAAAAAGTAGAAAAAGGAGAAATGTTTTGAATTGCAAAAGAAAGAGTGACAATGTGTCCCTCTAAACCCTTGAAAATAAATTAAATACTCAAATGAGTCAAGAAAGTGTGCCAAAATGAATCAAAAGAAGTGCTTAAGGGAAGATTGAACCCACTTGAACAAAAACATGTCCTACCCTTACCCAAAAGCCTTCACAATGACTCCACAAAAGCCCTATATGATCTTGAGTTGAAGGAACCTACATTAGTGGATACTTATATAATGGGCAAGCATATGGTACCTAGAGCCGGACTTGTGATCTTCTTCTTGAGAGAGATGAGTGAAAGTCCATCAACCTCGGTTTGTGTGTCAATACTCTAAAAAGGTAAGGTTCGCTTAGGGAGAGTTGAGGATGAATGAGTTTGGGTTCAACAATGACCAAAGTAATTGAGAGAAGTTCCTTGATGAAATGTGTCAACTCTTGATGCTTTTGTATCACACTTGATCCATAGTTTTCAACGTTTAAATATGTTAATGATGCATTCGCATTGAGGGCAATTGTTAGTCCCAACTGATGCTTGATGAGGTTACTGTAGGATAGTTGGAATTACTTGGATGTTCCTTTAAGGGGTGGGTCTTATTTTGTTTGCTTGAGGACAAGCAAAGGTTTATGTAGGGAGTTGATAAGTAGGATTTTAACGTGTTTTATGCCCCTACTTGCCTATGCTTTGAGTATAATTTGCTACAAAATAGTCCCAAAATACTCACAAGTTGTGCTTGATTGCAGGTTTGAGCAATAAAATGACGAAATGTCAAAGATCGGCTCAAAACGGAGTGAAACCTGCTCAAGTATCAAAGGCCAAGTGAAGTGATGGAATAAGAGCCTAGTGCGGACCGCACAAACGTGCACGCGGCCGCACTAGGAGATTCAGAGAAGTGCATATTCAAAGCTTTCACCACACGGCCGCGGTTAGATCTATGCAGCCCACGTTTATCTCATGCGGCCGCGCCAATTTGTCATGCGGCCCGTGTGAAGAGATCCAGAGAGATACCAGTTTGGGTCAAGAGCAAGCCACGGGGCCGCGTTCACACTCACGCGATCCGCGCCAGAGCTCCTGCGGACGCGCTACACTTTTACGCGGCCCGCGCCAAACAAGTTCAGAAAGATAGAAATTGAAGTCAAAGAACCAGTGCGGCCACGGTCATATTTGTGCGGCCCGCACTGACCCCATAGTGGCAATTTTGTCCAGTTTTTCCAGCCCACTATAAATAGAACATTTTAACATTTTTAGGTCAAGTTTTTTATTAGATACTGAGCTGCGCTCATGAGAACCAAAGTTTTAGCCTATTTTGGCACTTTTGCTCTTTATTATTGTAGATTCTACTTAGTAATTAATTAATATGTTTAGTTCCTCATCTATTTCTCCTGTTTCTTCTTTACTTATGTCTAGCTAAACCCATTAGCTAGGGTTATGGTTCAACCCTAGTGTGGGTAGTTGATGGGTGTTTCCATCTAGGGTGGATTGAGATTGGGTGTTTGTTGTTTGGGTTAATTTTGTGTTTCAATTTCGAATTTGTTGTTGCAAACACAGATTCAAGCTTAGTGGGTCTAACTCTTCTTGAGAAAGAAAGTCCATGACCCTAAAATTGACCCAACAAGGAATTGGGATGGACCCATGAGAAATGGTAGTCCCAATTAATGGGTTAAACCTCGATATAGTAATTACCCTACTTGAACCCTAGTTGCTTGGTCTAATTGGCCTACCCAATTGGTCTCGAGAGAGCCAACTGGGCAAAATCGTTCTCTCTTCCGAGAAGTGTGAGAATGGGTACAAATGTGCAACGGTTATAGCAAAAGCCCCAAATATATCAATCTCCCCTTAGTAACTTCTACCCGTTGACTAGCCACCTAGGTAGTTTCACGACCCTAGTCCCTTTCTCTATATTAAATACAACTTAGCAATATTCTTGTAGCTTAATTTTGCCTTAATCATTAGTTTATAACAGTAGTGATAAATACTAAAAAAACCCAAAAATGTTAGAAGTACAATTAGAAGCACATACACAACTCTAGTCTAGACAGACAATACAACTCCATTCCAAGCTTCCTATGGAAATTCGATCCCAAACCACTATTTGGGTAAAAGATATTGCGACCCGCTCTTCCTACCATTGCGTAGTGTCGAGTTGGCATTGATCAGCCAGTATGATCACCTTCTCTTACTTGGTCTCAGTTTTTATTGTTTTTCTTGGAGAAGTTTATCTTGCTCACTTAGAGGGATGATCGACGCAGTTAATTTGAGCATCTTCAGTAGAGTGATATGACAATCACCTAATATGAAATGAGGTTTGTTGATTTGTCTTGTCGTGCAGCTATCTTAATCCCTACTAGGAGGGAGAAGGTGAAAATGTTCATCGAGGGGATTGCTTCCTCTATATTAGACTTTAGTTGGCTGGAGGGGCCGAGATTGAGACTTTATTCAATTAGGCAGTTGAGATTACTAGGAAGATTTAGCACATTCATCGCCAGGGGAGAGAGGCAATGTCTGATAAAAACCCTTGTCATTTTGGTGGTTTCAATGGTGCCTTGACTATAGGTAGGGGTTATTTTGGTAAAGGTCGTGCTATCAGGCCAGTCGAATGAGCACTTCAGGTTTCTAGTGGTATTTCAGGCGACCAAGGTGCTTATGGTCCTCATTTTGAGCAGTTATCATTCAGTGAGTCTTCATCTACCATTAGTGAACCTCTGGTACAAAGTTTCTATAATGGTGATTCAGATCATCAAGGGTAGTTTCAAACTCAGCAGCTACGCTGGTTGAAGGGCATCAACAGGTATTTCCCAAGACTATAGGGTGGTACGTCACAATAGGGTATTTAGACCATAGTTGCAGCATCAGTTGCCACACCGCCTAATGGGGGTCAGCCAACTAGAGGTGGAGAACAACCAGATAGGGGTCGTCCTAAAGGAGGAGGATAGACCTAGGGAGTCCAGGTCCATTATTATGCATTTCCTGGTAGGCCTAAGGCATAGTCGGTTGATGTAGTCATCATATGTATTATCTCAGTGTGTCATAGAGATAATTCTGTGTTGTTTAATCCGAGTTCTACTTATTCATATGTGTCTTCATATTTTGCAGCGTACTTGAGTATGATTTTTGATTCTCTTGATATTCTTGTTTCTATATCTACATCAATTGGTGATTCTATAGTAGTTGATCAGGAGTGCTGGACTTTTGTTGTTACTATTAATGGTTTTGATACTATAGTTGATTTCTTATTGTTGGATATACTAGATTTTAAGGTATTCTTGGAATGGATTAGTTGTCTCTGTATCATGCTATCTTGGAATGGCTTCCCAAAACTGTGACTGTTGCGCCCCTTTTTTCCCCTTTTTGCGGGGAAGTCTGGGTTTCGACATTCATGGAGGAACAACTCATTTCCTTTTGAGAATTGGGTATTTAAAGAGTCGCCACCTAACGTATTATGGTGCGTTAGGGCACCTAGAGTAATTAACTCTTGTGACTAGTTTGCATTACCAGAGATTAGGGTAAGGGCTCGAAATAACCTTGAGGGGAAGGTGTTAGACACCCCTCGTGGTCCACAATGGTCGAGGTGTTAGGCACCCCTCGTGTCACGTGTTCCCCATCTAAATTCATATATGATCAAGGAAGCTTAGATAATTAAGGTAAAGAGATTTAGACAACTTATGTATATGTAAAGGAAGTTTAGATAAACACACATAGGAATTGGGAAAGGGAAGTCCTAGGTTGATTAGCCAACAGTATCATACCCATGCAATGCCCAGTAATCACTCCTCAATGTGGGGCTACACGTGACATTAGCGTGAAGGTCATCATATCCCTTACTACCCAATTCCATCCCCTTGGTCATAGCCTAAAGTGTTATAGCAACCTTAATATATATCCTATGTGTGCACTACCTATCCCTTCCTTGTGGCCCTGGAGGTATTTAGGACCTCTAATTTAGGTAGTTATAGACTATCCTAAGGTACTTAAAGGAGAAAAATCTAGGCAACAACCAAAACAATTAGGACTGGACTAAAGATAGAACAATTAAAGGCTCAAGTTTTACCTCCACAAACAGAGCAAGTAAGTGCACGTCTCAAACAACAATTTTCAGATATTTAAGAGAAGCCCTAGAACAGGATATCTAGGTGAGCAGAGAATATGCGGTATTGAGTTAGACCAAAGTGTAAGAGACTTAATTAGTTTGCCTACTGATTTTAAACATGTTGAATATAGGCAGTCACAAATAACAAAGAGTTTTACAGTTTGCAGGATTTTAGTCGCCCTACAGGCTTGCCTAAGCGTGTAATAGTGATGTCCTATAAGCATGATATCTAATCATTAATCAGGAGAGCAGTAAATCAGTAAGCAAGTTTAGGCAAACAGTTTGGATCTTATAGGCATGTTGTCTAGGTGTAATGACTGCTTTAGAATTGCAGAAATCGGTTTTCAAAAACCCTATAGGCGTAGTATCTAAATGCAATAATTAGCACAAAAACTTCATTGACATGTAGAAACTGTTTTAAACCTTGTCAACATGTAAAGACTGTTTTCAATAAAACTTACAGGCATAGTGTCTAAACACAAGATTGATTTTTTAAACCCTATAGGAATGGCGTCTAAACATTGCAACAACCTATAAGCTTAGTTTCTAAATGAACAAATATTGCAATACCTATAGGCAGGGTATCTAATGCAAGTAAATAACCCTACAAACATGGTCTCTAATGCATGCAAATAATCATAATAACCTAAGACATGCTTTCTACCCAATTTCCCATAAAATTGTAGAAGAATCCCTCCTTTTTACTAATTTCTCCAATATCTGCTTACAAGGATATCCGGTTCGCCCTCCGTGAACCATCATGACGGCACCTACTCTCTACGACTAGGTAAGCCTAAAACGCAGAAGATAAACCAATTTGCAGAAGAAAACAATTTAAAACATAAATAGTATAATAAAACAACATTTAAAAGTGTCGATTGGCATACACAATATTAACTCTCAAAACTAATATATCTCTCCCAAAACCCGGAAACCCATAAATCACAAGCTAAGGATACTACATAGTGCTCTAACTCCAGAATAGTCTAAAGTGAAGTACATACAGAAGAGCTATAACTACAAGAGAGAAAGAGAGAGACTCCTCGGTATGCGAACGTGGAAGATATACCGTGAAGTCTCCGAAGGGTAGCCTCGCCTCAAGGATGGTAAGTCTGAGTCGAAGTACCTGGATCTGCACATGAAAAACATACGTAGAAAGGGCATGAGTACACCACATCGGTACTCAGTAAGTGCCAAGCCTAACCTCGATCGGGTAGTGACGAGGAAGGTCAGGGCCCTACTGAGATAAGATAGAATATAAGGTATGACAGAATAAGATAAGCAATACAGTTTAAAGCTAACAATAAGAATTTAATACGCGAAAGTAAGGAACGCAATAACTGAAACAAAGGCTAAAACAATCACAAGGATAGTAACTGGGGATCTCTTAGTATTCTTAATATATACTAGGGATCTCTTGGTATCCCGAGGATCTCTTGGTATCCTCAATATATGCTAGGGATCTCTTGGTATCCTCCATTACGTGCCAGGGACCTCTCAGTATCCCACACCTCAGATCAATCATAAATTCGTACAGGGGATCTCCTGGGATGCCTTCCTGTAGTCCTAAAATGAAACACACAACAATAGTAAAAAGGAATACTCAATTAAGCTCAACTTCATACCAAAGTAAAACAGATAATCCTAACATAGCATGCTTCACGTAACACAAATAAGGAAGTTAGAGCAAATAGAGCAATTTAGTCAATTAGACATGCTTCTGTAGGCTAACAGCATGCTTAAATTCCAAGTAGTGTAAGCAAGAAAGGAAAAACACAATTAAGGATATTTTAATGAAAATTAAGATTTTAAACAATTAGCACAAGTACACACTCATCACCTCATGTACAAGACATTTCAATTATCACAATATCAATCCAAAGGGGAATGTCCCCCACACAAGATTAGACAAGCCACTTACCTCAAACCGGCTCAATAATCAACACGAGACCACGTTCTTGCCATAAGTACTCGACTCCAAATGGCCCAAATCTATTCAATTAAATTTCATAATATAAATAACACTTCAAATAACTGATTCTATAAAGAAATTCTAAGGTAATACGCAAAATTAGGTAAAATGACCAAAATGCCCCTCGGGCCCATATCTTGGAATCGGTTAAAATTTACATTTCCAGAATCCTCACACTCTCACGAGTTTAGTCATTCCAAAAGTACTAAAATCGGACCTCAATCGTCACTCAAATCATCAGTCAAAGGCCTCTAACTAGTCAAGCCCTAAACCACCAATTACCACTGATTTTCTTTCATTTTTCATGCTTAAATTGATAAAAATCTATCCAATGATGAGTTTAGGGACCAAAGACCTTACCCCAATGAACTCCTCTTGAAAAGTGCTTCCCAAGCTTCTTCCACTTTGAAATACGGTGAAAAATAGGTAAATTTTGCGAAGGCAAGTATTTATATATTTCTGCCCAGCGATTTCCGCATCTGCACTTTTTGCGGACCAATGGTCGCATATGCGACTTCTCACTTAAAGCCCAGGTTCCGCACCTGCGATTCACCCTTTGTAGATGCGGGGCCGCTTCTATGGTCCCTGCTGGCTTCTCTTTTTCTGCTTCTGCAATCTCTCTACCGCTTCTGCGGCTCTGCACCTGTGGAACCCAAACTGCAGGTACAGTTATGACAGATATCAGCAGGTGAAGCAGCAACTCCAAACTCCAAAATCCTTCCGTCAACCATCCGAAATCATCCCGAGGCCCCCGGAACCTCAACCAAAAGCACCAACAAGTCTAATACCACTGTCCAAACTTTACCAATCCTTAAATCACCTAAAACAATATCGAAACGACGAACCAACCACGGATTCAAGCATAAGAACTCCAAAAAGTCTAGAAATATGCTTTTGATCAAAAAGTCTATCAAACCTCGTCCAAATGACCTGAAATTTTTCACACACATCACATTCAACACTATAGAGCTATTCCAACTTCCGAAATTCCATTCCGACCCTCGGATCAAAATCTCACTATCAAACCGGAAACCTCCAAAATTTAACTTTCAGCATTTCAAGCCTAAATTTGCTAGGGACCTCCAAAACACAATCTGAACACGCCTCGAAGGCCGAAATCACCCAACGGAGCTAACGGAACTTTCAGAATTCCATATCGAGGTCATCTTCACATTGTTCTAACTATGGTCAACTTTCCAACACTTAAGCTCTCATTTAGGGACTAAGTATCCAAAAACTCTCCGAAACTCAAAACCGAACATCCCGATAAATCAAAATAGTAGAAATAAATATGGGGAAAGCAGTTAATAAGGGATCGGGGTGTAAATTCTTAAAAATACCGTACGGGTCGTTACATCCTCCCACACTTAAACATTCATTCATCCTCAAACGAGCATAGAGACATACCTGAAGTAGTGAAAAGATGAGGGTAACGACTGTGTATATCCTGCTCGATCTCCCATGTCGCCTCCTCGACCAGCTAACCCCACCATTGAACCTTTACTGATGCAGTATTCTTTGACCTCAGTTTTCTAACATGTCTGTCCAATATTGCCACTGGCTCCTTAATATAGGATAGATCCTTGTCCAACTGGACTGAACTGAAATCCAACACGTCGACGGATCCCCGTGATACCTCCAGAGCATCGAAACATGAAATACAGAGTGAACTATTGCCAAGTTGGGAGGCAAGGCAAGCTCATAAGCAACCTCCCCAACACACTTCAATATCTTAAAAGGGCCAATAAACCTCAAAATAAACTTTCCCTTCTTCTGAAATCTCATAATGCCCTTCATAGGAAAAACCCGAAGCAGAACCCGCTCTCCAACCATATAGGACACATCACGAACCTTTCGGTCTGCATAACTCTTCTGTCTGGACTAGGCTGTACGGAGTCTATGCTAAATCACCTTAACCTTCTTCAAAGAATCTTGAACTAAGTCTGTGCCCAATAATCTAGCCTCACCCGGGTCAAACCAACCCACCGGAGATCTACACTGCCTACCATATAAAGCCTCGTACGGTGCCATCTGAATGCTAGACTGATAACTGTTGTTGTATGCAAAGTCCGCCAATGGAAAGAACTGATCCCAAGACCCTACAAACTCAATCACACACGCACAGAGCATATCCTCTAGAATCTATAGTACGGTCGGACTGTCCGTCCGTCTGAGGGTGAAATATTGTACTCAACTCTACTCGAGTACCCAACTCATGCTGAACGACTCTCCAGAACTGTGTGTGAACTGAGTACCTTTATTTGAAATGATAGAAACTAGAATACCATGCAGACGAACAATCTCCTGGATATAAATCTCCACCAACCGCTTCGATGAACAAGTAGTACACATAGGAATGAAGTGTGTGAACTTGGTCAGCTGATCCACAATCACCCAAATAGCATCGAACTTTCTCAAAGTCCGTAGGAGCCCAACTACAAAGTCCATGGTGATCTACTCCCACATTCACTCCGGGATCTCTATCTGCTGAAGCAATCCACCCGGTCTCTAGTGCTCATACTTCACCTGCTGACAGTTGAGGCACTGAGCTACAAACCCAATTATATCTTTCTTCATCCGCCTCCACAAATAGTGTTGCCTCAAATCCTGGTATATCTTCGTGGTACCCGGATGGATGGAATACCGCGAACTGTGGGCCTCCTCTAGAATCAACTCCCGAAGCCCATCAATATTAGGTACACAGATCCGACCCTGCATCCTCAATACTCCGTCCTTACCAATGGTCACATCTCTGGTATCACCATGCTAAACCTCGTCTTTGAGGACAAGCAAATGAGTGTCATTATACTGATGCTCCCTGATACGATCAAATAAGGAAGACCGAGAAACCACGCAAGCTAGAACCCGACTGGGCTCTGAAAGATCCAATCTCACAAACTGGCTGGCTAAGGCCTGAACATCCATCGCCATAGGCCTCTCCGATGTTGGCAAATAAGCCAAACTCCCTAAACTCTCTTCCTAGCCACTCAAAGCATCGACCACTACATTGGCCTTGCCCGGGTGATACAGAATAGTGATATCATAGTCCTTCAGCAACTCTAACCACCTCCTCTGGCACAAATATAGATCCTTTTGCTTGAACATGTGCTGCAAGCTCCGATGATCTGTATAAATCTCTCAATGCACACCGTATAAATAATAGCACCAAATCTTCAGGGCGTGAACAATGGCAGCTAACTCAAGGTTGTGGACCGTTCTCATGTACCTTCAACTGTCTGGACGCGTGGGCAATCACCCTACCGTCCTGCATCAAAACCGCTCCAAGGCCAATACTCGAGAAATCACAATAAACAGTTTAAGACCCGAACCTGTAGGAAATATCAAAACTAGGGTTGTAGTCAAAGTTGTCTTGAGCTTCTGAAAGCTCGTCTCACACTCTTCCATCCACTGGAACAGAGCACCTTCTGGGTCAGTTTAGTCATTGTAAGCACGTGATTTTTGCTCTATACGAGAAATA
This sequence comes from Nicotiana glauca, assembly GCA_026770625.1. Lineage (NCBI taxonomy): Eukaryota > Viridiplantae > Streptophyta > Magnoliopsida > Solanales > Solanaceae > Nicotiana > Nicotiana glauca. The sequence goes on along the minus strand of MU782335.1, from coordinate 3,696 downwards.
CTCCCAAAAATTCAAAATAAAACAATTTTCTTTTGTGTGCAATTTTGAGATTTGTCGTGGCATTTTTGGATAATTATTTGTATTTTTCTGTGCATGTTTATTTGTTAAATTAATGAAAATACAAAAATATGTTGCATTTGCATTTAGGATTTAATT
>MU782330.1:21840-31941 GCA_026770625.1 Nicotiana glauca | reverse complement strand
TTATGAATTTAATCAAAAGCATTTTCCAAGTTTATTTTTATATCTCGCTCTTATTACTTTTATCTATCATTTACTTTATTTTACACAGCATTACTATTACATATCTTGATGATGAACTGACGACTGTAACTTGCAACGAGGCAACGCAACAAACGGATATAGATTCAGGAAGGAAGATAATTGAAAGGCACAAGCAGTGGCATGAGAAATTGTTGTTCGCCTTATTAGTTTATCGTACCACAGTCCGTATATCGACCGGGGCAACTCCCTACATACTTGTTTATGGTACAGAAGCGATCATTCCCACCAAGGTAGAAATTCCCTCCTTGAGGATCATACAAGAAGCAGAGCTAGACGACGCAGAATGGGTACAAATTCGCTACGAGTAGTTAGCCCTTATAGACAGAAAGAGAATGAATGCAGTTTGCCACGGTCAATTATATCAGAACAGAATGTCCAGAGCCTTCAACAAGAGAGTTAAGCCGAGGAAGTTTACACCAGGGCAGCTGGTGCTGAAGAAGATATTTCAACATCAAGATGAGGCCAAAGGGAAATTCTCTCCCAATTGGCAAGGTCCGTACATGGTTCACCAGGTTCTAACCGGAGGAGCCCTTATTCTTGCAGAAATGGATGGAGAAGTCTGGCCGAAGCCAATTAACTCAGACGCAGTGAAACGATACTACATTTGATCATATGCTTTCTCTTAATGATGTAATTTGAACTACACCTGACCTAATTCCCGTTTAAGAGGGGATACGTAGGCAGCCCTATGTGTTCGGTCACATTTTTAATAAAAATCCCATTTTCCCCCCGCTATTGGAACTGAGGCAGAATTTTGAGGGACTCTCAAAATTTCGAAGTCAGTCTTCTCATCAGCACCAACCCAATAAACTGGGGCAGAATTTTGAGGAGGACCCTCAAAATTCCAGAACAAGCAAGGTTGTCATGTCCTTGAACCACGTTGCAGTCGTTGGTTCATCCAAAATAAAATTGTTTTTCAAATATGTACTTACATTATACTAAGTCATGCAGAAAATATCGTTAGAATTGTTGTCGTTTAGCAATGCTACCCCAATGATACACGACGTCCAGAGCCAGGGAATACGAACTAACCTTCCCCCCTTACAGAACTTATGATTTTTCTTTGAATGCAGGTACTCAGGTCGCAAATCATTGAACGCATCCACTTTTCAGGGTTAAAACTCTCAAAACGATCGCTCATTCACGAATCTACTATCTACACCCAACATTCCCCAATAGTCACGATATCACAACCATCTATCAGTTAAGAGAACTTACTACTGCTCATTTCTTTACGTTCCTGCATTGCATAAGGCTCGTTATCTTCCTTTCGAGACTAATTTCTGTCTCTATCTGCATTTTGCATAAGGCTACCTTTCTGCCTTCCGAGGAACCTTTCTGCCTTCCGAGGTTAAGCTCTACCTCCATCCTGCATAACGCTCCTTATCTACCTTTCGAGACTAAGCTCTGTCTCCATCTGCATTTTGCATAAGGCTACCTTTCTGCCTTTCGAGGTTAAGCTCTACCTCCATCCTGCATAAGGCTACTTATCTGTCTTTCGAGACTAAGCTTTATCTCCATCTGCATCTTTGCATAAGGCTACCTTTCTACCTTCCGAGGTTAAGCTCTACCTCCATCCTACATGGCTGAAATATCGCCTATTTATCTTTTTGAATGGCTGAAATATCGCCACATGCATTTAAATTCTCGTTTTGGCCGAAGATCGCCACTCTTTGCATTCATTCGGCTGAAAGATTGCCACCTTTTCATTGGCTGAAATATCGCCAACTATTTCAAAGGCGTCATAGTTCGGAGGCACCATCTGCATAGCTCGAGAACACCATTTCATTGCTTGCGAATCTTTAATTTTATGCTTTTCATGTCCCAGGACATCATAGTCTGAGGACGTCATCCTAACCATCCGAAAACATCACTCATGGTCCAATGGGAACTTGCATCATGTTTAAATTATGCACAATATATGCGCACATTTCTCATTTACAGGTACACCAGCTAGCAAACGGCCGTCTCAGAAGGAGCGATCCCTCTCTAGTTCTCCGCAACCTGTCCGATTCCAAACGCCTTTTCAAACTTAACCATCGTGTCCGTCTTTTCGAATCTCCATCGACACATTCCGTCAATGGTTCCTAAACTACATATGGCCTAATTCTTGTAAAACGATGGATATTTAGGCAGCTTAGAAACCAGAGCGCGGTCAAAATTCTCTTACAATCGCCTTTTCCGGTCAAAATTGGTCATCTTGTCTTTACCCGACAACTCTTTCATCCTCCTCGGGTAAAGAGGGGCAGCTGTCGATGACCAATTTTTTCCCATGTATTTTTATGCTCAGAGTACTTTCAAATAGCATATGTATGCATATATAAGCATGCCAGGAAGTTTTGGTATTTTTCCTGAATTTTTAAGATTTCTTAAAATCGATTTATTGTTTGTTTTAACAGTACAAAATCCAAAATTATTCCCAAAATTATCATTTTGGGTGAATAACGTATTTCATCCTCATATTTACAACAAAATATAATTAATATGATTTTTGCATATTTTTACAAATTTGTTTGGAATTTCTAAAGCTAAATTGCATGAAATTGCAATTATAGCCTATTTTACAATTGACCACATTTTATAATTATAAAACCATTTCTGGTATTTTTAGATTAATATTTATATATTACTAATTAGTTATGTGCCTTCAATTTTTTTTTCAAATCATTCTAACTATTTTTATAAAATTAAAAAATGGAGAAATTGGCTATTTAAAACATGGCCAGATTTCATTTGCAAACATAGCCCAAATTGACCCCAATTTCAACCCACTTTCAGACAACCCATATATCAAACTAACCCAACCCACCCCCAATTCAGTTTATCCGACCCAGCTATAATTCAGTCTGAGCCGTTGATCAAACAAGATCAACGGCCCAGATTCACTTACCTAATTTAAGTTAAACAACCCCCCTCCATTTACCCTCATTTGCAAAGAGACCGATCTCTCTCTTAGACTTTTCGTCTCCTCCTTCTCTCTAGAACCTTCTGGTTCTTCTCCGATGGGTTTCGTCACCTCTCCGGCCAACTCCATCCTCACTCCTCTCGACCTCAAGTTGCCATGGAACCTTGTCTCGTTGCTTCTCTCTGAGCCTTGAAGCCCCAGAGACTTCCACCATGAAAGACGGCCCCTGGAAGCCTTGCTTGGCTTATCTCTGGCCTTCTCTCCGGTGGTTTTCAGTCCGATGTTGCTTTAAACTCCATTATTAACGAGTTTCGCAGCCAGGTTCCTTACCTCACTAATTTTATTGCAAAACCCTAATTTTTGCCTAAGTCTCTTAATCTGTGTCTTTTAAAATGATTTTTAGTTTATTCTTTATGTTTTATACTACTCACTACTCGATTTCTCTGATTATACAAGTTCTTTTCAACGTCTTGTTCTTCTTTTCAAAACTAGGGTTTCCGAGCCCCTTTCAAAATCACTATATCTTCTGCTTCTTTTTGAGTATTATGCGATTATGCATGTTGTGTTTATGTTATAAGCTTGTTTGTTTTCTAGTTAGTCCGAGCTCCATGCTTTAAGCTTTAACTAGGGTTCCAATCTTCTGTTGAAATTGTGATTTTCTTGCTTAATGTTCTCTAATTTTCACGCCTATCTTGTTTATAGGTCTAATTGTTATTCGAATGATTCTATGCATCTTTTTGAATCCCTGATTTGTATGTGTTTTCGTTAAAGGTTCTTACACTGATTTTTGAATTATTTCCTTACTTGTGAGATGCTCTCTATACTTGATACTGATTCCCTCTAATTTTGGTCTTGTCCGTGATTCTTTGACTGATTTTCGGAGTTAATTTATCTGCATACCATATTTATTCTTTTAAACATATTTTATGGTACTCAGCATATATTTTCCTTATCTAAGTATTATGTATCTGGCCCTTATTACATATTACATGCCTACTACTCTTACTATGGTGTAATTAGTCGTCTGATTGATTCTTTCCTTTATTTGATATAGCCTGCATGAATCCCTGATTAATTTGAATTAGGTCATGTGATTGATTCCAATTGGTATTATTTCTATAATTAGGTACCTGTTACCCTATTCTCTATTGGCTTTCAAAAACTATAAGTACTCCTCCTCTCTTCTCACTTGAGATACGAACAGAATTCATTCACAATGCTCTCTTACACAAAAATATTCAGTGTTCTCTCTTGTTTTCTACACAACTTCTCTCACCTCTCTGGTGACTACTGGTTACTCAGCTGATTTGAAACCCAGGCTGAACTTTAGGCTACTTTATTGTTCTATTGCTCTCTCCACATTGCTGCTTGCTTGAGCCTGCTATTGCTGCTCACTTCACTACTACTGTTGCTCACTTCTTTGCCTACTGTTGCACTCTCTTCATACTTTTGGCATATTGCTGCTCACTCCCTTGCACACCATTGCTCACTATTTTGCATATTATAACTCACTACTGCCCTGCATTACCTTGCCTTCAACTGGTATGTCTCCTATTTGATTTACAGCTTCAAAGCAATATGTTTCTATTTGTATTGCACTTTCTTTTATTTCTTGTATGTTTCTACTTATGGTTTTGTTGTTCTTACTGCAATTAGCATGCCTATGTGTTGATTAATATGCCTATCTTAATCTGGAATGCCCATTACTCCCCTTGTCTATCTCACGCATGTTTCTCCTTATCCCCTAACCCATATACATTATCAGCTAGTATTCAGGACCCTCTTAGCTACTAAGTAACCCTGACCCTCTTCCTGATATGTGAATCTGTTTGGTATCTATCAATCTAATATTGTTGAGACCCTGACCGCTTTGATTGAAACCCGCTTGATTGTTTAAGTTCTGAAGTGCTTTTCTTTGATGTTTGTGTATATGTAACTGTGTTCTCACTTGTGAGTTACTTGTCCCCATGTCCTCTCCCCCTGCTTGTGCTTGTCTTCCCTGAACACTGTAACCTGATATTGTCTCTTCTGTTGGTTTTCTCTCAAAACTGTTTTCATGTGAATCCTCTTTAACTGTTTTGAAACTCAATTGCTTTTAAAGGAACTCTTCCTCCCCTTCCAATGCTTTTCTCTCAAAACTGGTTCTTTATAGACCCTCTTTCAACTGTTATTCAACTCAATCTCTTTAAAACTCTCTCACAATCTCACTACTCCTAGAATTTAGGTTTTACCCCCTTAGTGTAAGCATTGCTTTGGGTACCTTGAGTATCCACTGAACTTTGATGCACAAGGCTGGTAATTCCATACTTGCACTGATTCAATGTTAATCTATTTGGGTGCCTAGCATTGGCCAAGGGCCCCAATGGGCCCTTAGGGAGCTTTGTCGTACCCAAACCTTGGTAAAGGCTATGAAACTCGAAAGAAGTGAGGTTGGAGATTTGGGCCTGGTTGAAGGTTCCCANGTGTTTCAAAGTGTTTTCTTACTGATTCCTAAAACGTTATGTATTTACTGCCATTTTCTCAAGTTCTAAAAATTTTTGTCCAACTTTCTGAAATTCTGGTTAAATTTTCGGCTTCTATTTAAACCTATTTTCGACACTCCAGCTTTTAAACTCCCATTTCTTTAGACCTTAAATGTGATTGAGACATGCTAATTATGTGTCTATCTGTGGAGGGATATTTGAGCCTTTTACATGCCCTATATATGATTCCTTACATGAAGTCCTCTCTATTTTGTATGTCGCCTAGTATTTTTGACCTTTAAACCTAAGGGTTCAACCTAGTCCTCACCTTATAGAAATAGTGGTCCTAAATACCCTCTAGAACTTATAGGACGGGACGGGTAATAGCACGCAATAAGCACTCGTGACCAATCCACACGTTCAAATAACCTTTACGGGGCGGGAAGGGTAGAATATGGATATGATGACCAATGCGCTAATATCTCGTGCGACCCCTCTTTTGAGGAGTTATTGCTGAGTATTGCATTGATGTGATCCATGTTGTATTTAAACCTAGGACCTCCTTTCTTTTCTTTTGTAATATTTTCCTTAAGTGTTTTCATTTCTTTGTATCAACTCATTTTCTAAAAACTGTCTATTCTTCCTTTTCTTTTCAAAGTTCCAAGCTTATTTGTAACTATTATGTGTAAACCTTACTTGCTTTCTACGCCTTTAAAGTCACAATTAAAGCATGACCAGGAACCACACTAGTGGATCTTGAGGGGTGCCTAACACCTTCCCCTCGAGATAATCTCAAGCCCTTACCCGAACTCTGGTTTTTCTTTCAAAATCGCTTATTCTCTTTAAAGTGTCCTAATGCACTATAATCATTAGTTGGCGACTCTTCAAATTCTATAACCCAATTCCTCAAAAAGGGAATAAGAGTTATTTTGTCCATAATGTCATAAACCCGATTTCTTTCTTTTAGAAAGGGGGAAAAGGGGGGGCGTCGACAGGCACCCCTTTTATAGGGGGCAACAACACGGTCGTCGATGCTCTGGAAAACTGACCGACTAATGCAATTATTGCGTCCTTGAAAAACCAAATCGATGATAGTACTTTTACCTTGAAGAACAAAAGTGACAGAGTATTGATCAGGAGTCTATGAGATATGCCATCTATCACAAAATATTGCCCCATGATGCGAATCACTAGTGTACTATCACCATGAGGAGTTCGAGGAGTCCATGGCCATCGAGACATGTCGGGGAGGTACCTTGAGACCCCAACAACACGAAGCCACAACTTGGCCCTCTCCTTCGGGGCTTGTCAAGGTCTGATTCTAGGTCGAGATAAAGAAAAAGGGGGGAAGCCCCCAAGACACGCGGTTGAGTCTGACAGAGCCGGCCTACCCTACAGGCTAGGTCGGTGCGTCGAGTCAAGCCATCATATCTCTATATTTCGTAAATTAAATATATATGTATTCGTAATCGACTTTCCTCTCCTATATAAAGGAGACTTGCCCTATCTTGTAATGGACTATTCTTGCTCCCACAATTCTACAAAGTGTAATAATATCTTTATGTCTCTTTTCTTTCTAAACTTATTGGCTTTCACTGATACTGAGGATACCTCGATATCCTTTGCCTCTATATGTGTTCTTCAGTTTATATGTGTTATTCATCGTACAACCCAATTTTGGTTATAAATAGCTTCGTTTGATTATATCTCTAGCTGTTATACTACTCTCGATTGTCCCCGATAGCTCGAGGTCGACCTCGAAGTCCCCATCGGCCAAGCTTACATCAGGGTAGCAATCCCTTTGGTTCGGTCGCTACCTCATTTATCATGCCCCATCGTTAAAATTCATAATACTAGCATCATCTGCTCTGACAACTAGCTTAGGAATAGATCATGTATTTTTAGAGTCCCATTTCATAAATTTAATTTTCGTTACCATTTTCATGGTAAACAGCTAAATTCTCAAAGTGCGTATTTCGGCTTGATTCAGTGGAATTCTTGGTCCACATGGTTTCCACTGATAGGAATAAGATGGATTCGAAGAAGATTGTGGCAGTTCAGAGTTGGCCTATGCATTCTAGCGCCACTGAGATCCCGATTTTCCTAGGTTTGGCTAGGTATTATCGCCATTTTGTGGAGGATTTTTCATCCATTACAGCTCATTTGACTAGATTGACTCAGAAGGGTACCCCATTTAGGTGGTCTAATGAGTGTGATGAGAGCTTTCAGAAGCTCAATAATGCCTTGACCACAACTCCAGTTCTGGTTTTACCTTCAACATCGGGTTCTTGTATAATTTATTGTGATGCTTCATGAATTGGCATTAGGTGTATGTTGATGCGGGAGGGTAGAATGATTGCTTATGCTTCACGTCAGTTGAAACCCTATGAGAAGAACTACCCAGTGCATGATTAAGAGCTGACAAACTTTTTTATCGCTCTCAAGATTTGGAGGCACTATCCATATGGCATGTCTTATCAGGTGTTCACGGATCATAGGAATCTACAACACTTATTCAAGCAAAAGGATCTTACCTTGAGGCAACGGAGGTGGTTAGAGCTACTAAAGGACTATGATATCACCATTTTTTATCAACCCGGGAAGGCTAATGTGGTGGACATTGCCTTATGTAGGAAGGCTGAAAGTATGTGGAGTCTTGCTTTTATTCGAGTTGGGAGAGACCATTAGCTTTGGATGTTCAGGCTTTGGCTAACAGGTTTGTGAGGTTGGATGTTTCGGAGCCTAGCCATTCTTTCTTGCGTGGTTTCATGGTCTTCTTTGTTTGAGCACATCAAGGTACGTCACTATGATGATCCCCACTTTTTTTCCTTAAGAAACACGGTGTAACACAATGATTCCAAAGAGGTGACTATTGGTGATAATGTGTAAAGCCCCATAAAATTTTGCCAAGTAATCGACGATTTCGTGGTACCAAGGTAGGCTAATTATTTTATTTTGTGTGCAAATGAGGATTCAGGACATAATGGATATCAATTTGATATGTTAATAAGCGTATAAGTCATATTATAAGTGATTTGGGGTCTAAGGGGAAGCCTAAGTCTAAGCCAAGTTGGAAAATTTCATAATAGACTAAAGTTGTAAATGAGTACGCACTAGACCTCATTTTAGATGACCATATCTCCAGTTATATAAAGATTTGTGTGATGCACAACCTATCAAATTAAAGCCGTTTAAGTCTAGTTTCCAACTCAACAAACCGTTCATCATTTTGACGTGTATACAGAAAGTTATGACCATTTTATCGGGCATGTGTCAGTAGCGCGGCCTTAGTGGGGCACTAGCGCGGGCGCACTAATTAAGTTATATTCTGCCTCACTAGCGCGGCCTTAGCACGGCCATTAGCGCGGGTGAGCTAGTAGCAGACCTCTAAATACCCCAACACCGGGTATAGAAGTCTCTAAGTTATTTTTGGAGCAAGGGCTTGCTATACCAAAGGGGAATCCGTCCCACACTTCATTTCTATGATCCAAGGTAAGATTTTTGGAGTATTTTGAGTTGATTACTACTCCTAAACACTTATATTAACAAGGATTAATCTTGAAAATCCATAGATTTTCATTCAAATCCCTAAATTGATTAAGAACACTACAAGTGGGAATTCTCAAGATTATGTTTATCATCTCTAACTACTCTATAGTGATTATTTATGTATGATATATACATTAGAACTCATGGGATGGTGATTGGAAGCTATAGGTGCCTAACCTAGGTTGTGTTGGTGTTATAAAGATTGTGAGATGGGTTATTGGGGTATGATTCTTGGGTATAATAGTATTATGAATACATGCATGTACAAATAAGGTTTATGGGAAGATTGTTGATCGCAAATAAGTAAATATTGGGTTGGGGAATAAAGGAAATCTTATAAAAGTGATTTGAAATCAAGATGCTCAACTAGTGTTTGATAGAATGCTCAAATGAGCTGAAAACATGAATACCTTCCTAATTTGTGTTCAATTTTGTTATGTTTCAAAGTAGATTGAGATTGCTAGAATTTCCGGAATATCGTAGTAACTTAAGGAAAGCTTAAACAAGGTATTTATGCCTAAAACCCCGTCTTTTAGAAATTGAGCTTGATTGGTGGTTGTGTGAATACGATGAGATGAAAATTGAATTGTTGTATTGATTTTTATTTCACTTTAATTGGTGTTTCAACCTTATATGCGTGGAAAGTGTTTTTAATATGATCAATATGCTATTCTTGGTAACTTGAGAAGGGCAAATGACTATGAATCATGAATTGAAATGCTTAGACCTTAAATTGAAATTGAAGCTGCATATGTTGGGCCACCTATATGAAGTCTCCTCTATGCCTGCAGTTGTAATTGCTCTTGTCTGCAATTATTATCCTAAATTACAAATCTAACATTGGAATTTGGAATAATGTCAAATGTGGCCTAGTGCCAAATATATGACGTGATAGTTGTGGCCCCAAGTGCTTATGAAATGACATATGTGAAACAAAGATTGAATTGAGATGATTGATGGAAAAGGGAAATGCCTTGGTAAGGCGGCCTAGCCGATCGAGCAAGGATCGGACGCCATGTCGCATGCATGGTGGTAATATGTTGATATTGAATCCCGGATAACAAGGGAAGTGAGATTGTGATTAAGGTGTATGTCTAAAGTGAG